>CABHPR010125695.1:14400-35293 GCA_902168415.1 Peromyscus melanophrys | reverse complement strand
CAAGGTTGGGCCAGCACTACTGTGGTGACCTAGGCTTTTCCACTTCCTGGGAGAGGCCATGATTTGGGTTACATTGTTAGTGAACTGCTCTGATAATGTAGTTTAGGCTAGATTACAGAAGGCACAGGAAGAGCAGCAGAGAAGACAAGAAAGTGATGACAATGAGCTACAGGAGAGATGCTGTTCCACACACACATCAAATCCTAGACCTTCCTTGCCTCACAAGATTCCTGGACTCTGAAGCCAGTCCTACCCTCAATAGTAGGATGTTTGTAGGGATCCCCTAAGTGCCCAAGTCTGGCCAGAATTTGCTGATCTGAGTCTTAAACCAGAGTATTCCAAGAAAAACCTGAAGGGAAGGGAGAGCAAGGCCTATGGCAGTCCTTAGGCACATTGCTATAAGACACCATAGTGAGTGACATGCTATCCACTTCTCTACCCTTTAAGCAATGCTTGGGATTTCCAGGTGAGGCAGCAAAAATTGTTCCTTTTAGTTTTGCAGATGAGGATACTGCACCAGAGAACTTTAGTGGAAATCTGGAAAGTGGTTTAGGGATCCTGACAACCGGATTATGTCAAAGGAAAGATACAGCGGGGAGTGAAGTTCAGCTGTAAAAATAATCAAAACCAAGGAAATTCCAGGCAGGCCTGTGAAAATACTTCCAGCGCTTTAAAAAAAAGCCTCAATTCCCAGTAAATAAAAATGTTGAGGGCTGGGACTCCGGATCAGAGGTAAATCGCTTGCCCAGCATGTATTAGGACCTGGGTTCCATGCCCAGCATGTATTAGGACCTGGGTTCCATGCCCAGCATGTATTAGGAACTGGGTTCTATGCCCAGCTGGCAAAAACTGATGAGAAGTCTAAACAAACAAATATTTCTAAGTCTTCCAGTAAACACACTCCATTCAGTGAGATGCTCCTTTCCCTATCCCAGAACCCAGAAAGTAGAACAACTAAATTTCATCTTAAGTACTTTAAAGGAAAGCTTTCTAAGAATGATAGTTATCTGGGGACAGCTGTGCAGGGAGAAGGAACTTTTATTATCTATATTATACTTCTGAAGTATTTTATTTAGAGTGAGTCTATATTTTATTAATTAAATGTATCAATGTAAAAATATGTTGTGTATGTGTGAGCAGGATGTGTGTGTGGGAGGCGGCGCTCCAGCCATGGTACATGTGCTGAGATCAAAGAACTGCTCTGTGGAATTGGTTCTCTCCTTCCGCTTTTCCATGGGTTCTAGGGGTCAGGCTCAGGTCATCACCCACTGAGCATCTCACTGGCCCACAGTATCATTTTTTAATTAAAATTTATTTATTTGCTTATTCCTTTATTTATTTTAGGGGGCATGCATCATGGTGCATATATGGGGGTCAGAGAACAACTTTTGAGAGTTGGTTTTCTGCTTCGACCATGTGCACCAGGGATCGAACTAGTGTTGTCAGGCTTGGCAGGAAGCACCTTTACTCACTGAGCCATCCGCTGGCCCCATCAATTATGAAGCATTAAAATAAAAAACAAAGAAGACATCTACAAAAGAGATAATACACTGAGGGTCAGGCTATTGAAAAGAGCCCTTGGGTAAATATTTTTGAAAAATGAAGAGATGTAATAACAGTACTTTTATCTGTATTATCATATTCTTTCATAAACTGGATGTGGGAGGGTTCTATTGATTTTTTGTTGTTGTTTGGTTTATTTGAGACATTGAGACAAGGTCTGATGCAGCCCAAGCTAGCCTAGAACTTCTTTTATGGGTAAAGATGACCTTAAACTCTTAATCCACCTGCTTCCATTTCTCCAGGGCTAGGATTACAGATGTACATCACGACACTGTGCTAATTTCTGTTTAGTATTACAAAAAGAATCTGTCTTCTTATTTAAGAAGGACAAATAAGTCACACACAAAAACCTCTAAAAAAAAAACTTCTAAAGAGCAATTAAAGGCTGTTGTGTGTATATTATTCAGGAAAGGGGAAAGCAGCTCATGGCGTGCAATAAGCTAAGGACAGTCTTGTTCCAAAAATGGCTAGGCAGCTTTCTGCAGGAGACTGTTATCTCTCTCACACATCTCTGAGGCAGTGTTAAAAAGGGAAGTTAGCTCTCAGCTTCTCTTGTTATTGTATTCTGCCATGGTGATTCTCAGAGGAGCAGGAAGGACTCTGCACTGTGTACTCTGGGCTAGTCAGTGGATAGAAAGGCACGTACTTAAAGTACAGCAGTTGTTCGAACTTTGGATTCCTTTGCTTATTTAGTTTTCACAGAATCTAAATAAAACTTTGTCTCAACATATGGAACTATTCCCAGTTCTGTCCTGGTCTTATTTTGGACATACACATACATGTATCAACTGTTTGTCTTAAGCAATTTCAAATAAAACATTTTCAATGAGAACACTGGGAAGGAACAAGTGTCACACGTAAGAAGACTTTTTAAAAGTTTTACTCACCACTTGGTTTAATTTCTCGGACATAATTACTAGGGAACCATCCTGTTCTCCCATTCAGTGTGCCTTCCCACCAGCCTCCTTCTTCAACTCGAGTGACATAAATGATGTCCCCTTTACAAACTGACAATTCATCTTCATTAGTCTGCTTGAAGTTGAATCTTGCCTTTACTATCAACTGGTGACTTCCATTTTCCGTCATCTCCTAGAGAAACAAAAGTCACACCAGATTAAGTGCCCATCTAATTGAGGCATGGGTAGAAATTATGTAGATTTAAGCCAAGTGAAGCAACCAAGGCTATAACCCCAGGGATTTGGGGAAATGACTCAGCAGTTAAGAATGCTGGCTGCTCTTACAGAGGAACTGGGTTCAGTTTGTAGCACCCACATGGCAGCTCACAACCATTTGCAACTCCAGTTCCAGAGAATTTGTTGCCCTTTTCTGTCCTTCTTGGGCACTTTTGTAAGTGGTACACAGACATACACGCAGGCAAAACATCTATACCCATAAAATTTATTTTAATTTAAAAAGAGTAAAACCCCAGGTCCATCTCAGTTATTTATTTGTTATTTATTTTGTTCCTTTTTTTTTTCAGAACAATGTCTCATATTAGCTCTGGCTGGCCTGGAATTCACTACTCAGTCTGGGCAGGACTCACAGCAATCGTCCTGCCTCTCAGCCTCCCAAGTGCTGGCATTACAGGCATATGATATCATGTCTAGCTTAGCTTCAGTTTTGAATTTAGGAGTCTCTGAATGGGTCTCAGGAGAGGTTAATAGCCCCTTCAAGTCCATATGCAAGTGTCTGCAGGGCCTTGGGAAATGATGACCGAAGCTCCAGCCCGGGAGTCCATGGTGGAAGGAAAGAAGGAATGAACCCCTAAACATTGTTTCCTGATCTTCACCTACATCTGCATTAATATACAGAGAGCACACGCACACACACCAACAGCAATAATAATCATAGAAAATTTTCGATACCATTTGCATTTGTCAGAATGTGCATTTTCCAGGGAGTCACAGCTTTCGGTTCCCTTTCCTTTCACCAGCTTTCTAAACGTGGCTGCTGAGCAAATTAATATACCATTCCATCCTGCTTCTCTCCAACATAAAATTTGGTCCAAATGTTAGCTACTAACCTGCCCTTATAAAAATCACTCCCATCTTTCAGTCACTAACAAATCTCAACTAGGCTAGCCTTAAATAGCAAGTAAAGATCACATATAGCAGTTAGGCTGGGTAGAAGAAGGCACACATCTGTGATCCTAGCACTTAGGATTTGAAGGGAGGAAGATCAGGAGTTCAAGGATATCCTCAGCTACACATCGAGTTCAAGGTCAGCCTGAGCTACATGAGACTGCCTCAAAACACTCACAATTATATAAATAAGAAGTTCTGGGCTTAACTTCCTAGAGTCACAGATCCTTATGAGAATCTGATAAGCTCAATGTAGTTTTCCTTGCTCATATTAGTTTATCCACACACACTTTTATATGCAATTTAAGAAGGGCCAAAGAGTATGGCACCATAGCATTCATCAGCTTCTCCAAGGGATCTGTTGGGAGAGTTGTGCTGTAATTTAGTTGGTAGAGTGCTTATCTAGAAGCCCTAGTTCAATCCTCACCATTGTATAAACCAAGTATGCTTGCATGAACTTGTAATTCTAGCACTTGGGAAGTTGAGGTAGGAGGATCTGAAGTTCAAGGTCATTCTACCTCCAAGACATAGCAAGTTCTATGCCGGGCTGGGTTATGTGAGAACCTGTCTCAAAAAAGAGGAGGAAGAGGATGGAGTGAGCTCCAAAGGGATAAGAACCACCTGTTTAGATGCTCTGGCAATAACAGGTTGTGGTGGCCTACAGTAAACCAGCTGCTTTGACAAGGATGAAAGCACAGAAAACGGCATTTCCTCCCAAATCAAAGCTTCTAAGACCAAATGCAAAAACAACTAGGAGACCTAGGATATCATGGGCTGATATTTAAAAGTGGGTCCTCTTTTGAGACACTGGTCTTGAGTGTACTATGTAGTCCAGGTTAAACTCAAACTGGTGATGCCTCTGACTCAGCTTCCAGAGTGCTGGGACTGCAGGTTTGTTCTATCACATCCAGCTATGCTTGGGTCTTGCTCAATAGGAATTCAAAAAAGAAAAAAAAAAGATCACAATCAAGACCAGAACAACAAGAGTACTGATTGCTTGTGAGTGCCAGGTAATAACTCACTCTAATAAGCTCATGGGCTAGAGAAAGTAACAGCAAAGTGCCATCAGGAGCAGTCATAATGACTGACATTTGCATAGCATTCTCAATTAAGTGACTAGCTGAATTCTAGTAAACAACATAGCTGGGGCTTTACCCCTGAGTTCCTGAGGCAGGGGCCCCACCTACCTGCTTTAGCTCAGCATTCCAGCCTGAACCGGTATTCATTCTGTACCTCTTTGTCCAGTGACACACCAAACAAGCAGGGTATCTACCTCACCACATCTGGAAATACATCTTCGATGCTGATCTGATTTGACAGGTTTGAAAACAGAGGGGGTAGGAACCAGGGACTCTACTTACCGCAGCCTTTGCCTGGCTTTGCTGCGCTGGAGTTGTGCTGGGAACTGCTGCCTGGGGGGTTGTCGGAGAGCCGTTGGTAGCGCTAAGAGAAGAGGACCGTCCACATGGTCTTTCTGATAGCTGATCTGTGAAAAGAGGAGGAGAAGACATGGTAAAGGAACCACTCACGGCAGCAAACTACCTACAACCCCAGAAGCTCCTTCCCAGGACATTGTCAAAGCCATGCTAGCAGCTCCTGGGACTTCTGTCATTCTGAACAGGCTATGTGTTTCAGGTTCCCCCTCCCTTTTATCTTTTCAATGGCCAACTTTTTTCTTCTTAACCTTACTGGCCACTGCTGTCCAGTATAATGAAAAACAGCGACAGAACCACATTTTCTCCTAACCCATTTCCCTACAACTCTTCCCTCCTGAACCAGTTGCCACAGTATGCCCTGTTATCCAAGGCAGACCTATATCGGGTACCAGACAGCTGTTTGTGGCTCTTATTACTTTTGAAATATTTCAAATTTCTCTCTTTGTTTGCTGGCCCATAACTTAGGGGTTCTTTGCTTACATATAACAATATGCACGGCACACATAACACAGTCTCCCTGGTGTGTTGGAGTGGGGTTCGGAATCAGAATGAGGGAGAGGGTGTATTTGAGACAGATGTAATCTTGATACTAGAATCGCTTTATAAAATCAAACACGGGAGCCTTCTCTTGCTTGATTCTTTGTGAAATTTGATCGGGCCAGAACTAAGCTGGGTGTTTTCAGTATGCTGAGCATGTATTAAAGGGAGAGGCTGGCTTCTTGACAAATTCAAATGAGGCTCCTTTTCCTCTCCACTTATTTTTAAAAGATATAAACTGCAAAAGTCTAAAGCCCAAACATTCCCTAGGCGACAGGCTCAGTATCCAAGTAATTTCCTTGAGGCTGTGGGTTTTAACTTTCACCTCCTTGTATTTTTATAAATATCTGTGGTAAGTGAAGAGACTGTAAAACTTGCTAGAAGAGTTTGGCAAAGGAACGTATAATTTGTGTGGCATAATGTTAGAATTATACCATCCTCCCTTCCCAGAACTGGATACTTGGCATGTGCGTTAAATATAGCTACTTGAATTAGCTGTACTCTCTGCTCTACGCCTCGCAATAGCTCAAAAACATTTTTTTTTTCCCAAATAGCAAAAGAACAACTTTGGAGAAGTATTTTTCCACATCTTGCTATTATCTACAGCTCTTTGGGGTAAAACTATAATTACTTGATGGCTTCCTAGATGCTCCATCCTACTTGGCACTTGATTACATTGTCTGCTCTTGTTCCCTAATTGTTTCACGTGGGTAAGTTGAGTCTCCATAAATAGATGGTAATTTTCTCAAGGGCAGGGCCATATCTTCTGCTTCCTCTATGGCACCTGGCAGTGCTGAGTACACAGTCTTTGGGCTCTTAAACCATTCAGCAGCAGGATTCATGTTTGACATAAGGGCTCTGGACAGTCATGTGTGGGTTTGAATCGTAGATTAGTCATCTGTTTTCTAGTTGGCTAACTGTGGGCCTGGCATTCCTCATCTATAATGTGGACTTCGTCATCACCATATCCCCCAAAGGTGTTTCAAAGATTGAATGAGATCAATTGGAGCTGTTGAGACAGCCTAGACCCATGGAGAGGGCTCAAAGCATTTGAACTCTCAATGACTACTACTGATATAGTTAAGACATGACGTCACGGAAGAAAAGGGTTTCTAGTGTAGTTTTATCAATTTCCTCTTTACTCTGATTATACTTAATAACCTCCAATACAGTGGATAGGAAATGTTTAAATAAGCTACTCTTTTCATTCATGGGGAATCTGAGGTTTCATTCATAGTGCAAAGTTACTGAAAAGCTCTTTTTCACGACCAATGGAAAACTAAAAGAAAAATATCTCTGGCAGAGAAAGGGAAGTGATGGCTGTATTTTGTAAACCTTATTTTTTTAAAGGAGGAACTGGTCTTTCCCTTTTTGTTTTCTGTCATGTTATACTCAACTGGCAATCCAAAAACTTTGCATGAAATCACTTTTTGGTTCTTATTGTTGTATTAAGGATATTAGAATGTGATAGGCAGGCTTGATCGGTATGTTTTTTCTTGTTATTCTGTGATAGGTACATTAAAATTATTAAAAATTGAAATACTTTATATTTGTTTGAATTTATTTGGGGGAAGGGAAGAAATTTGCACCATTTGAACAACTGTAGCCATAGTTGGCTTCTAGAAACATGGATCATAAATCACCGACATGCCTTACCTTCTGTTGCTTTGTTGACAGCTAAAAGAGTACTCAGAACCTTGGAGAAATTGATCCCTGAATAAAGGTCATCAGGCTCAAATACCTATTAGAAAGGAAATTTGAAACTGTAAAACATTGTAAGCAATCAACTCAACAAACAAAACTGTAAAAAGGCCCCTTCCTCAAGTACTCAAGAGGGAAAAAATATGTACAAGACAAAATGCAAACCTCTGCCTACCTTCTGGAGAAACTAGAGCAGTGGCTAAGCTGCCTAATGGCATGTGGCAGCCATCAATGAGTCCGAGCAAGACAGTACTGGGATATGAAAGACAAGCCAAGAAGGCAGCACCCAGCAGGAAATCGACAGCACATACTCAGAGCCACTCTCCCCATCTGGACACACGAAGCTCGTCAGCCAGTTACAGGAAGCTCGTGTGCACAGGTTCCAGTTACTGGCCAACCCCTCTGCGATGGTCCCAGAAGTCTACAAATCAGGAGGTGAGGCTTTCTGCTTTACCTTTTGTTCCCACTGTCCTCGCTCGTGGCACTCTCACAAGTCCCCCCCTCCTCCCCTTCCTCCCTGGCGCTGCCCAACTGCTTAGGATCCCAATGCCACATTGCAGAACTTCTGTCCCAACCTGCTTTTTGCTCTGCAGCCTCACTTCCTGTTTTCTGCTGATTGATCTTGCCCTTCTCATGTGTGAGCCGAGAGGTTCTGACTCTCTGTCTGCCTGACTTTGTGAGTTCTTCCTGGTTTGGGGTGACTTTTCTAGCTATGATGTTAGGCCTTTCTGACACTTTGGCCAGGTATGATGGGTCACATCTGTAGTCACCACACTTGGCAGGCTGAGGTAGGAGGATTGCCATGAATTTGAGGCCAGCCTGGGCCACAGAGTGAGCTCCAGGTCAGCCTGGGATAGAGTGAGCCCTGCCTAAAATGAAAAATCCACATTGCCAGTTTTTGCCACCATTCTGATAGGCTACTACTGTTCCTACTGAAAATACCAATTACCTACTGATGTATTTTTGTGTATTTATTTATGTGTATGTGTTAGAGGACAACTTTTGAGAAGTTCTCTCCTACTATGTCCATCCTAGTGAGTTAACTCTGGTTGTCAGGCAAGTACCTTTAACCACTGAGCCATTTTACCATCCTCATTGTTTTAAATGCAATATAAAATGTTGGTTTTAAAACATATCCCCTGTATTAAGATGGGTTGAGGCTTCTTATAATCTCTGACAGGTATATTGAGGCTAGTATCATCAAGCACAGGAACAATCTAAAGTAGTCAGTCAGTAGCATAGATGTAAGCCAGGCGTGGTGACTCATACTAGTAATCCCAGCACTCAGTAAATTGAAGCAGGAGGATCACCAAAAGTTCAAGGCCAGCCTAATCTACATAGTAAGTATGACAACCTGAGTTAGGGCCCCAGAATTTACATGAAGTAAAACATCAATTCCTTAAGTTGTCCCCTGGCCTCTATAATCATACTGTGGAATGGGTATGGGAGCATGCACGCACACACACACACACACACACACACACACACACACACAGAGCAAATAAACAAATAAGAAGCATAGATAGACGTTTAATAAAAAGGTACCGTTAATGTTTGTGAAGAGTTAAATGGTACTATATTCCAAATGTTTAAAATGCGCTTTTCCAGGAATAAACTGACAGGGGTTCTATTTTAGTTCACCATAGCCAAGATAAACACAGTGCAATAGATGATGACAAGAGCATCCTTAACTGCAGAGGACGCCAGAATTAGTCCATCTCCCCTAGAACTGACCCAGGGGGAAAGTGTTCATGACATCTGTGCCCAAACAGCCACCAGGCAGAGTCACTTGTTTCCTTTGTGTTAAATGTGTTCCCTTTAGTTTCACACAGACATCGATAGTGTACTCTGCTCACCCTCACTCTCGCCCTCTCATCTCCCTCCCACACTCCTGTTATCCACCCCCACAAGTCTCTTCCCTATATTTATGTCTTCTTTTGCTTTGTGATCCCCCAAGTCTAGCTAAGGCTGTTTGTGAAGTTCATTTGTTTTCAGTCTGTAATTCCCAGTGGGACTGCTTATACGCGCGCACGTGTGTGTGTGTGTGTGTGTGTGTGTGTGTGTGTGTGTGTGCATGTGTCTGTTAGATAGATAGATACAGAAAAAGTGGACGGTCTCTACAACAATAAACAAAATGAAATTCTAGGAGAATAGACACATGAGAGTAAAACCTGTGATGAAAATATCCCCCTTGTTTTACTTGCATTCCTTACCCAGGGTGATTACTTGCAAATGGCAACACTAGGTTTCTTAAAATAACCCGGTACTTGACTGAGTTTTAGAACATATGAACTGATCATAAAATAAAACATGCATCAACAAAAGTCACTGTTTAAATGAGGAAGTTGCCTGGACTGCACCCAGTTCCCTTTTGAGAAAACCCAAATATACTTGAGATTATCCACAGATGCTGTTCTTCTCACAGCTAGCCTGTTCTGAAGCAGCAGGAACTAAACAGGAAGACATTACAGGGGGCCTGTGGGGACTAGAAGAAAAACAAAGCACAGAGATTATTGTTTCTGAGCATTTGGGGGACCAGATACCCATACAAACAGCCTTCACTACACCATACATTTCTAAGCTCTAAACTGATTTTTTTTTCTTTTTTTTTTTTTTTTTTTTTTAGAGACAGGGCTGCATGTAGCACAGACTGGCCTTGAACATGCTTTGCAGTCAAGGAGGACCTTGAAATTTTGAGCCTACTGCTTCTACCTCTCAGGTGTTGGAGTTAGAGGTATGCACCACCATGCCCTGTTTTATGATGGGCAAGTACTTGACCGATTGAGCTACCTCCTCAGCCTCTCCAAATTGAGTATTGGAAGTTCTACTCTAGATCTTTCTTCCATGAACTTGACCTGGATCTACTAGAGAGAAGAGCATATCACTTCCATTCATTGTCAGCCATTTAGACCATACTGCAAAGGAGAAGTGTGGGATCAAATTTACAAATGAGGATGTCCAGAAGGACACTGGTGCCCAACTGGGAAAAAGTAGGGGAGAGTCCCTTAAGGTGGAGTGGGATAAGAAAAACAAAGAGAGCCGGGTGGTGGTGGTGGTGGTGGTGGTGGTGGTGGTGGTGGTGGTGGTGCACACCTTTAATCCCAGCACTCGGGAGGCAGAGCCAGGTGGATCTCTGTGAGTTCGAGGCCAGCCTGGTCTACAGAGCAAGATCCAGGACAGGTTCCAAAAGCTACACAGAAAAAAACCTGTCTCAAAAAAAGCAAGCAAGCAAACAAACAAACAAACAAAAAACAAACAACAACAAAAAAAAAGAAAAACAAGAAGTGGAATAGAAAGAACACCAGTTTTCGTTGTTGTTTTTATACTTTTTCTTTGGTTTGCTTTTGAGGCAGAGCTGGCCTGGAACACACTGTATGCAGTAATTTCTTCTGTCTCTGCCCCACCCCAAGTATTGGTATTACAGGATTGAGCTACCACACCTCGCCCTAATGTCACAAAATGGAGAATTAATAATCCCTCTTTCTATCTACAAACCCTGGGACCTGTGTAAAGGTAAAGTGTATAATTGTCCAAAGTGCTCTTCAAAGTTAAAGTCAAATCATGGCAAAGCTGTGATGATGTCATCCAGTAGGACTCCGGGAAACACTCACTAGCCTCTTCAGTGTCTGGTATATGATCAAGATTCTGATTAGCTGAACTTTCTTTATTCCTGCTTCAGTCCAGAAATAAGCCAGTTAGTTCATTTAGATCTGTGAAGGTCAGATCAACAACAAGACTTGCACCCTCTGTTCATTTTACCACTTCTGGAAAAAAGAGTTTGTATTATTGCTAGAGAATCCCAAGGTAGCAAGCGCTCCAGCAATTGGGTGAATTGGGCTCAAGTTTATAAACAACAGAAACTCCACTGTGGGTAAGCAATAGCGAAGACAGGCACTAAAGCTCATTAGGGATTCTTCTCTGAACATTCACATACAGCTGGCCAAACTCCATTCCGACATCAGCAGATGAAACGAGACAAGACACTTAGTTGTTACACGTTTTCCAACATTTTTTCCATTCTGGAAATCCACAATAACATCAAAACCTATTTTCCATCCTCTAAACACAAGTTGTGAATTCTGAAATCTTGGGGATCTGCCAGGGTAAATTGTGCAGAAGTTACTATTTCTATGATTTTACAAATAGATCCTTTTGGCGTCACTCTCAGTTTCGACATGTAAGGCAAAGAGGCACATTAGAAGACATTCCCTGTTGCATTCTCTATTACCTCACTAACCCTCTCCCCATTTTGGACAAGGTCTCATAGAGTCTAGGCTAGACCACAAACTCCCTATAGTCAAGAATTACCTTTCAAGTATTGATGTTTCTGCTTCCACCTCCAGAACACTGGGATTACAGGCATTGGCCACCACAGCAAGTTCAATATGGTGCTGCAGAAGGAACCCAGGGCTTCATGTATGCTAGGCAGACTCTCTACTCACTGAGCTACATCTCCATTCCATCCCTCACTAATCATGTAAATATGATAACTGATTTGTTGGGTTCCTGCCATCTGCCTGGCATGATGCTTAGAGAGTAAATACATAGTGCAATGATTTGAGTGCTTATGTCACCCAAATTCATACATTGAAATGTAATCTTTGAGGTGATACTATTTGGAAGTGGGGACACTGGGAAGTTATTAGGTCATGAGCAAGCATGGATCCCTCATGAATGGCATTGGTAACCCTCATTAGAAAATAAAAGTGAGGCTGTGGCTCAATGGTTAAGAGCACTGGCTGCTCTTCCAGAGGACCAGAGTTCAATTTGTTGAACCCACATGGCAGCTCACAACCATCTGTAACCAGGAAATATGACACCTTCTAGCCTCCGCTGGTGTCAAGCACACACATGGTGCAAAGACATACGTGCAGACAAAAACTCACACGCATAAAATAAAAATAAATTTAAAAATATAAAGAAAGAAAGAAAGAAAGAAAGAGAGAGAGAGAGAGAGAGAGAGAGAGAGAGAAAGAAAGAAAGAAAGAAAGAAAGAAAGAAAGAAAGAAAGAAAGAAAGGACCCCCAAACAGCTGCTTTGCCCTTTCCACCATACGAGGACACTGTGGTCGTGTACTCACCAGCTACTGGCTCTACAAGCAGCTTCATCCTGGACTCCCCAACCTGCACAACCATGAATAACAGAAACTATTTCCGTTGTTATAAGGTTATGATATTTTGATATTACCTGAGATTAAGATTAAAATTTTTCATTGTATTTGTTTCTCCCAACAAGCCTACAATATAGGAACGATTGTTTCCTCACTTCCTTAAATGAATAAACTAAATAAGATCCAGAGTAGAAGTCACAGGCAAAGAAAGTGATGGAACGGATAAGATAAAAATACACAAGAAAGGAATCGGGAGTGTGGTTCACTTGGCAGAGTGCGCTCGCTTGGTAGAGTGCCTGCCTAGCTTGCACAAAGTCCTGGATTTGACTGCTAGCGCTCTGTAAATCAGGAGTGTTGAGACATTACTATAATCTCAGTAGTCAGGTGGCTGAAGCAGGAGGATCAGAAGACCACGTTCATCTTCAACTACATATCAAGCTTGAGGCCAGCCTGAGATAGATGAAGCCTTCCCTAAAATAAAAACTTTTACAAGTGGGTGCTCTGAGGGGCACTGTAGCCATGCACATACACTTGAGGTTTCCTTGAGACATAGGAAAACACAGAGAAGCCATCCGTGGGTTGGCACAGGAAGAAATCCCTTGCTACTTCAGTCCAAGTAGCATCTGTACCATCTGCAGACAGTTCGTTAGGATCCCCAAAATGACAAATTCAACTCACTGTGGCAATGAGACTCTCCCTCCATACTAGACTGCCTCCCAAGGGGCCCTGCCTAATTCCTGGGCTGCCCTTCCCATTTCCTGACACAGCTCATGCTGCATTCGCCAGAAGTCAGGAAGGGCAGTTCACATTTTGTAAGGCACCAGTCAGATGGAGAGTCCAGTTTGTGGTTACAGCAATGAGCTAAGCCACCTGGGCCCCCTGATTTCCTCATGATCACGCCTTCAGCACCTGAGTTAAGCAGTCACAGCAGCCAGCCACATCCTAGTGAAGAAAGGAATCCACTCCCCCCCCCCCCCACACACACCCATTCTACTTCAGAACCAGCAATACCTTTAATGCCACTGTGCCTTCAAGAGCACCCAGTGAACTCCCATTTCAGATTACGTTCAGGTTTACATTGATCCCAACTGGCTCCGTCACTCTTTGTTTTTTTAATCTCATCAAACTGAAAAACAAGTGATCCCATGGAACCACAAAGATGCACAGCTTCTATTTCTAGCCTATTTAAGGAAAAGATGCCAAATGTTTAAGGACATTCCAGTGCTTCCCTGTTCGTCTTGGTCTTATGAAACGGAATCTGAAATTAACTGAGCTCATCTGGAATCACATTCTCTAAGTCTCACAGCCTCTGCTAACCCCTGAACTTTGAAGGAAATGTCATTACATAGAATGACTGAGAAGGCAAAGCTGAGCTGCTTAGTCATATTCCACTGGTGGCACTGCTCCTGGCTCTGTAACCTGTGACGCTTCCACACAGCTCCTGCTAAAGGCACTCAGCAACAAATAATGCTCTTAGCTCACAAATTAGACTCATTAGCCACTGGCATTCCACTTACTAGAATACAGTGGTGGCATTTGTACCAGGTCTAATAACTGGTTCTATTGATGTGGAGCAGACTTAAAAGAGCAGACCCTGAATTCACTAGACTCTGATTCCCTCTATTTCTCGGCATTGCAGCAGTTTAGGAAACAAGGTCCTGCTTGTGCCTATATTTACAACAGCATGAGGTATGTCGAAAAGGGGTGTGGGAGTCTGGAGACCTCGACTCCAACACCAGCTTTGTCACTGCTCAACAGCTATAAGGACCTTAGGAAAACAACACACACCACTTTCCTGCGGCTTTTACGTCTGGAAAGTGAGATGAATTGGACCAATACAGGACAACAAGATGCCTATTGATCCACTTTCTGAATAGAGAATCTCAAAGTCAACATCTTAGCTAGATCTCTGAGGCCTCAAATCAGATTCAGTTCTCAAGGCTATAGAAAATGGATTCACACTAGCCAATGTCACCAAAAGCCACTGCATAAACTCAAATGCTAAAGTCTTAATTTTTGCTAAAATGTATTGCTAAGTGGACAGGATATCACATCCTTATATTATGGCAAGAACATTCTCTTCAAACAGAAATATGCACAGTGAACTGGATCTCGTGAAGCAGGCCTATAAATCCTAGATACTTGGGAGCCTCGGGCAGGAAAAACACTAGTTCAAGGCCTGCTTGGTCTACAGATTACTTCAAGGCCAGCCTAAGCAACTTAATAAGATACTGCCTCAAAATAAAAAGTGAAAAGGGCTAGGGATGTAGTTCAGTGGTAGACTGCTTGCCTAGCATGTGTGTTAAATATACAAAGCAAGGGAATCAGTGGAACTACATAATAGATTTTATACGTTGATTTTTTTTAATGTCACTTAAAATGACCTCCTTACAAATTCAAATTCTGTCTCTAGCATTCTGCCACTGCACAGAGCCATTTAGACTGTGATTGTGACTACAGGCAGTTTGTTTAACCATGTATCTTCTCTCATCTCTGTGGAGCTCTACAGTCACTTTATATGACTGACATAGGCTCCTGGATGCCTTGAGCCTCCCAGAATCCAGGGGCAGGAAGCTCAGCCCCATACTGCTGCTAGGAAAGAACTAAGGCCTAAGCTTAACTCCTCACTATTCACATTCTAGATTCACCAAATTGACCTCCCAAGCACCAGTGCATCACAGCCTAGGACTTCACTCTTCCCTGTTATGCTTTCAGGGAAAACCCCACTTTCTCCACACTAGAGACTGATCTTCTGCTGAGGGCTCAGTGTTTAGGAAAGAGGAGAGGAGACAAGAACTGACAGAGGCATCTGGGGTGGGAAGGCATGGGGTTTTAAAAAGACATTGCAATAGAGAAAACCCACGAGAAAGATAAAGGGCGTGAAGGACATGGGGGACCAAATCACTCTTGTAGCTCCCCCACCCCACCTCCTGTCCCAGAGCCTTTTCAGAACCACATGGGCTGCCAGTTTTCAGGAGGGAAGTGGGTGATACCTCAGCTACTGAAACGTTTTTATGTCAGTACCTGAGGTGGCCTCCCCAGCCCCTACCACCACCTGCTTAAGAAAAAGGACTGACTTCCGGGTGTTCTAAATTGGAATGAAGAACACATTTTCCTGGAGACTTAGCATCGCACCTGCTACTTAGTCTCTGTGTGTTTTTATAGTTTAGCTACAGAAAGTATTAAACAAGCTTCTGTGGGACAGCCAGAAAACATAATCAACGTGTAAAGCCTTATTTCTATGGAGAAATGTTTGTGTTAATAACAATAACTCACAGGTGAGTATTTGGAAAACAGTCTATTTTTGTATTTTATAAATACATTTCATTTAGCCATATATTTCTGTGTGTATTTTACATTTTATTCATTTGAGGGTATATGAAGGTCAGAGGACAGCCTGCAGGAGTCAGTTCTTTCCTCCCACCAAGTGGAGACTGAACACAGGTTTTCGGGCTTTGATACAAGAGCGTCTATCCATTGAGTCATCTTACCTGCCCCGATAATGTATCTCAGCTCTTCACTGTTGCTAGCCATGCACTCCCAAATCAACTTCAATATCTACAATACTTTTCCCTCTTCTTTTCAAAGGATGAATAAATGGCCTAGACATTCTCAGTACTGTATATTTTAGAACTCTGTAGTTCAAGGACTATCGTAAATATATGAAGAGTGAGAATCTCCTCCAGAGTGTCAGTGTTTAATCTTGTAACAATCTGGAGAGTTACAGAGTTGGCTATGAAGCCTCTGCTTTCGTGGGGGCCTTGGATGACTGGCTTGGAGCCTTAAAAGATAGCCAAAGCAATCATCCCACTAAAATTACAGGAGATATGGCTAAAAGTACAGGACATATGGCTAGTAAAGAAGGTCTGCACAAAGCTAAGAAATGAAGTTCATGAACACAGGAATAGCTGCAGGCTACTGTAAGCAGCAGTCCCTTTGGTAGTTTCCATGAAGTCCTCCATACACCAACCTTCATGTTTCTTTTGAAAGAAGTCCTGAGATATGTGATGCTGAGAAGCAGAGCCCTCAGTAATCTACCAGCAAGCCAGTTCTTCATAATCTACATGTCTTTTTGTCTTTGTAGATATGAAGATTACTCATGGGTTTCCAATTGGATGGTGCAGTCTTTGAAGTCCAAACTGACCTACTGCTCTGGCAACACACATGAAATCCATGATGAATAATCCCTCACTGGTTGACTGACAGGATTCTCTATTAGACAGACAGACACAAACACACACACACACACACACACACACACACACACACACACACACACACGCAGACAGACTACTTCTACAATGTAAGCCACATGACAACAGTGTAATTTTTTTCACTCCTATACTTTCCATGTCCAGGAGAGTTCCTGTCATGCTGTAAGATCTCAATAGACATTTAAATACATACTGAATGATTAGATGTTCTTGTCAATAGATAATTAATCAGAGCCAAAGAAAAAGCATTGCTGAAAATACAATAAATGCAGAAAGGGAGCTAGAGATGTAGCCCAGTGTTCCAAGTGCTTGCCCAACATATGCAAGGCCCAGGTTCTATCTCTTAACACCACAAAAGAAAATAAATTCAGAAAGATGTATCACTTAAGAAACAACAAAAACAAAATCAATTATCCTCCAGCTTTGCAATAAACAGCTATCTAAAACAAGAAACACCAATGTTCATCTGCAAAATTAAGCAATTAATCCCTGTGACTGGGAGGTGACCAGGGGCACTTCAGACTCCCTGGTTGTGGATCTTTTGAATCATGTGTTAAATATGGTCCCAGGTCACAGATGTTCCATTAAATCCCACCATAAGCACCATGACCTAAGTATCACAGAGAAGGGAAGCAGGAATGATTTGTGGGTTTTCATTGCCTTGCTAAAATGGACTATATTTTAATTGTTGTATTATAGAGCAGCAAAATGACAACAAATACAAGCTGTACCCACTTATTCATACCCATGTTCTAAAACCAGCTCCGATTCATAGGTAGAGGGCAGTGAGATGTGGCAAAATAACCCCCCATAAGCAAGAAGTAACTTGCAATTTAAAAAACTATAAACTACACATCCAAAGTCCTTCCAACTCTAGTTTATCTGGGCGGGAAGGATGTTGCATCAAGATTAACTATCATTTTCTCTCTTTTATAGACAAGGTCTCCTGTAGCGCAGGCTGGCCTGAACCTCACTATGTAGCTAAGGATGAGCTTGAACTTCTGATCCTCCTTCCTTCATCTCACACATGCTGGAATTACAGGTATGTGTTACCACACTGGTTCATGCAGTATTGGGAACCAAATCTAGGGCTTCTTAGCATTCAACCAACAAAGCTACATCTCCAGGACCTCTTTATTTAGAGATTACATTTAGCAATCCTTCATGTTTCTGTCTCTGTGTAAATTTTAAAAATACGTCATTTTCAGAGACATTAATTAATTAGTTTTTTAGTTGGTTAATTAATTAATCAATTTTACACCATTTCATTAAAACCACAATTTTTTACCTTGGAAACAATCCAAACACTGTAAGGTGAGCATTCAGGAACTCAGACATCGGAGACTTCAGTTCTAGTGTTTCAGTTAGCATCTACAGCTCAAAGAACAGCTATCCAACAAAAGGCCCACCTAAAACTGTCTGAAAGATCAAGTTCATAAGCCAGACTTGGAAGATACTGCTTGTAAGCCCAGTACTCAGAAGACAAAGGCAGGAAGAGCAGCACAGGTTCAAGGTCCATTCGACTGGGCTACACAGTGACATCCACAACAGCATGAGCTACAGAGTGAGGCCCCATCTCAAAAAAACATCAGGGGCTAAAAAGATGGTTCAGTGGTTAAAAAGCACTTGCTGCTCTTGCACAGGACCTGGGTTCAGTTCCCAACATTCTCCTGACAGTTTAGAAACTGTCCCTAACTCCAGTTTGAGTTGATCCAATACCCTCCTCTGGTCTCCATGGTCACACAGTGCACATGCATATATGCAGGCAAAATATTCATACACATAAAATAAAAATAAATACATATTAATAACAATACAGAAAACAAAAAAGCATGTTCACCATTCTGAGGGGGTATCATGCAAGAATATTCTCAAACTGACTCCTCCTTAACAAGTTCAATATTTCTCACTACCTTGTCCTACCAATGTGGACCCAATGGGCTCTTCTTTCTTTGCTGGGCCTCTCTTTTGCATTTATAGTTCTTCTTTATAAAAGGCTACTGAGGACCTGAACCCTAGATCTCCATCATGGGTCAGTTACAAGGTTTAGCCCAAACACTACTCATCATTATCCGGTGGAATTCTCTATTTCTGAACTTGTCTTGCATTTGACCTCTAGACTCTGGAACCACTAACTTAGACACCTAGCCACATCCTGTTAAATTCCACTTTTTTTTGCTTACTCATACGCAGGCTCCCACTGGTTACCAGATTCTTTCCTAATCTCAAATTCAAACAGGGGGTAGAGAAATGGTTCTATATGGGGTTAAGAATGTTGGTCCAATTCCTAGCACCCATATTGTGGCTTACAACTATCCATAGCTCCAGTTCTAGAAAATCTGATAGTTCTTCTCACGTACATGGACAACAGACACATGTTGCACATACATATATACATACATACATACATACATACATACATACATACAGGGGAAATATTTATTCACATAAAGTAAATATTTAAAAAAAATAAAATTCAAACAGATATTTCTTACAACAAAAATACCCGTCCTTTTGGTATGTCTTTCCAAGAAAGAAGAGAAGGCAAAAGACTTATTTTTCTGTTAAAACTTGATAATCAGAGCTCATAAATTTTCTGTGCCTCTGTAAAATGAATTCTTTTATTACAAGAGTGTGATTGGGAGACTTTACTTCACCATTTGTGTCACTTTGGAAGTGACATGTAGGAACATGTCATATGTAGAGGTCTCACCTTGAAAGGTCAATGAAGGGGCTAGCAGGATGGATCAGCAGGCAAAGGTGCCTGCTGCCAAGACGGACAACATGAGTTCAGTCTGGAAACTGCATGGCGAAAGGAGAGCACATATTCTCACAAGTTCTTCTCTCACCTCCACATATGTGCATGGCCATGCACACACGTTTGTGTATACATATATACGACGGACACACAATAAAAAATAAACATTCATGTGTACATACATATGCACACAATCAAAATAAATAAATGTGGTTAAAAAAGGAAAGGCTGGTGAAACCAAGAGATTTGGGGTAAGATAAGATAAGAAATAAGAAGCAGGCAGATAGGGAAAAGCCAAGTGTTTCCATATGACATCATAGGACCTAAGCTCTCACAACTTTCTTTCTTTTTCTAACTTAAAAAAAAACTTGAAGGAGGAAACTGAGGCAGGAAAATTGACAGAAGATGGAGGACAATCTGGGCTATGTAATGAGACTCTATCTCAAAACAAAACAAAAGTAAAATAAGATAACTTTGAAAGACCTTGGCTTAAAAAAATGTTAGAGGGGACCTAGCTTTGTTTTTCTGTTTTCACTCACTGTACAGTCAGTGTTAGACATCGAAGATATCTAGAAGAAAATATTTTCAAGCTAATTAAAATTAAGGTCAAGCTACTATCTATTGAATAAATACCATCTGAGTAGCTAGTCTATACCAAAAATTCATTGTGGTGGTTTGAATGAGAAATGCCCCCTGTGACCTCAGGCATTTGTTCCCTGGTGATAGCACTGTTTGGGGATGTTTAGGATGCATGGCCTTGATGGACCAAGTATGTTATCAGAGACCAGCTTTCAGAGGTTACAACACTGGCACTGTTTCCAGTTTCCTAATTCTGTTTCATGCTTGCAGTTCAATGTGAGTTCTCAGCTTTCTACTCCAGCTGCAACACCTGCCTGCTGTCATGCCTTCCGCCATGACAGGTTCTTATACCATAAGCCTAAATAAACTCTTTCTCCTACAAGTTGCCTTAGTTTTGGTGTTTTATCACAGCAACAGAACAGTAGTGAATACACTAATTTATTCCTTTCTTGTAAGACAAGTAAAGGGATACTCTATGAGATCTGCTAAATAGGCTGGGAGATTGCTTAGTCAGGGATGTTCCTGACATGCAAGCATGAAGATTTGAGTTTGGATTCCTAGCATTGACATAAAAACCAGGCACATTTCTATAATCACAGAGCTGGACAGTAAGAGACAGGCAGATTCTTGGGGCTTACCTGCTAGCCAGTCCAGCAGAATTGATGAGTTTCAGGTACAGTGAGAGCTCATGTCTGAATAAAAAGGTAGAAGGCTGGAGAGATGGCTCAGTGCTTAAGAGCACTTGCTGTTCTTCTAGCAGACATGAATTCAGTACACAGAGCCCACATCAGGCAGCTCATAGCTGCCTGTAACTCCAGCTCCAAAGGCTCTGATACCTTCTTGCCTCCTTGAGTATCTACAAACACACACACACACACACACACACACACACACACACACACACACACACACAC
>CABHPR010125694.1:0-16846 GCA_902168415.1 Peromyscus melanophrys | reverse complement strand
GTAAAACAGTTACAAAGATTTATATGCTAGCCCTAGAGGATCTCAAGCAACGTGTGATGCAATCTGTTGTTACTAACTGTATAATTAAAAGAAACTTCTGTTTTGGTTTTTGAGGCAGGCTTGCTATGTAGCCCAAGCTGACCTGAACTTGATGCAATGCCACTGCCTTGGCCTCTCAAATGGTACTTTCTGAAAAATGATTGAGATGTATTTCTAAATGCCATAAAAATTGTTTCACTCTGACTCACTGATCTCACTGATAAAGTGAGACTTTATCCTAAGAAAGCAGTGTGATACACTTGATTGAATGTGCCGGACCATGGTGGCAGCACAAGCCTTTAGTCCCAGCACTCAGGAGGCAGAGGCAGGTGAATCTCTTGAGTTCAAAACCAGTCTAGGCTACATAGTGAGTTCCAGGACAGCCAGGACAATACAAGGAAACCCTCTCTTGAAAAACCACACACACACACACACACACACACACACACACACACACACACGGATTGAATGTGCTTTGTTTATGAAAGATGGAAATTTAAACATCTGTAACTACAGTATACTGAAGTTATGTCTTATTAACAAGTTTTCAAATTTCAGCTAGGTCATTATATAAATTATTTCTAAATACAGAGTAAATGCATGGTATCTATGAAAACTCACGGTCTTCCCAGGTATGGGTATACAAACTTTTGATTCAGTGGTTCTCAACCTTTGGGTTGTGACCCTTTGAAGTGTGACTCTTTTACAGTGGTCACATATCAGATATCCTGCATATCAGATATTTACATTACAATTCATAACAGTAGCAAAATTACAGTTATGAAGTAGCAACAAAAATAATTTTATGGTTGGGGGTCACCACAACATGAGGAACTGCATTAAAGGGTTGCAGTATTAAGAAGGTTAAGAACCACTGAAATACATCTCAAACTTTTTTTAAAAAATGAATAATAACCCAGCACTCGGGAGGCAGAGGCAGGCGGATCTCTGTGAGTTCCAGGCCAGCCTGGTCTACAAAGCGAGTTCCAGGAAAGGCACAAAGCTACACAGAGAAACCCTGTCTCGAAAAACCAAAAAAAAAAAAAAAAAAAGAATAATAACTCAGAAGGCAGAGGCAAGAGTATCTCTGTGAGTTCAAGGCCAACCTGGTCTAGAAAGTAAGTTCCTGGGTAGCCAGTGCTGTTATACAGAGAAATCTTGTCTTGAAAAACAAAAAAAGCAAAGCAAAACAAACAAACAAATAATAATACTTGAAAGGCTGGAGGCTAGACTACATAGTAAGAGTCTAAAAAAAAAACAACAAATTTCAGTTCCAAGGAATTTAATGCCCTGTTTTGGCTTCTGTGACACCTGCACTCACTTGTACAAACCTAACCAGATACATAAATACAGGAATAATTAAAAAAGAAAAACTAAGAGGCTGGAGAGATGGTTTAGTGATTACGAACACTAGCTACTCTTCCAGAGGACCCAGGTTTGATTCCTAGTACTCACATAGCAGCTCACAACCACCTAGAACTGCAGTCACAAGGGATCGTACAGAACTCTACTGGCCTCACAGGCACCAGAGATGCAGGTACTGGCATTCATGCAGTCAAAACACTTATACACATAAAATAATAAAATGTTTTTTAAATGCAATACAACCATTATTTGCATAGTATTTATATCATGTTGGGTATTAAAAGTAACCTTGGCTGGGCGGTGGTGGCACACGCCTTTAATCCCAGCACTCGGGAGGCAGAGCCAGGTGGATCTCTGTGAGTTTGAGGCCAGCCTGGTCTATAGAGCGAGATCCAGGACAGGCACCAAAACTACACAGAGAAACCCTGTCTCGGAAAACAAAACAAAACAAAACAAAACAAAACAAAAAAGTCACCTTGAAAAGATGACTATTGTATTACCTTGGTCCTTGGGCTGAAAATTAATTGAACAAATATGAATAGATCTATTTCTGAAATCTCTCTAGTTACATTGATCTATTTACCTTTCCCTATGAAATACTATGATATCTTCATTAAAGTGGTTTTCTTGAAACTCTTGAAGCCAGTATGTATAAGTTCTCCAACTTTGTTACTAATTTTTCAAATGTTTAGATTGCTCAAGGTTATTTCCAGATATGGAAAATAAAACAAGTTGGTCTGTAAATAAAACCTGCTGGGATTTTCATAATTGCTAATTTAATCCATAAATCAATTTGGGTAAAATTAACCTCTTAACAATATTAAATATTCTGATCCACAAACATGACATAGCGCTCTATTTAATTAGAACTTTAAAATATTGATTCATTTTTACTTTATGAATATGTATGTTTTGCCTACTTATATGTCTGAGCACCATGTTTATGCAGTGCCTGTGGAGGATGGATGAGGGTGTCCAATCTCCTGAAACTTCCTGAAGCTAGAATTACAGGTAGGTAGTTGTTAGCTATCATGTAGTTGCTGGGAACCCAACTTGGGTCTTCTGCAACAGTAACAAGTGCTCTTAAGTGTTGAACTATCTCTTCAACTTCAATTTATTTAGAACTTTTAAAGACTCTCTTAGCTATATTCCTAGGTGTGTTTTGTTTTGGGAGTTTTGCTTTTTGAAACAAGGTTTCCCCAGATAGTATACACAGTCATTAAATTTGTAATCCTGCTCTGCCCTCTAAGTGCTGGGATTACCAAGTGCACCACCATACTTGCCTATAAATTTAACTTCTGATGGAATAAAAATATTTTGATTTTCTGTTTTAATCTTAGCACTCAGTAGGCAGAGGTAGTCAGATCTCTGAGAGTTTGAGAACCAGTCTGGTCTATCTATTAAGTTCTGGGACTCCATACAGACAGCCTGGGCTACATGAGAACATGTTTCAAAAATAAACAATAAAACAAAACAATACAACCCCAAAACATGAAAACAAACCTGGAAATATTTCACTGAACTATAAACAATCCAAATCCTTTTTTGGACAATGGGTCACATTCATTAAAGAAAGATAAGGAAACTCACTCAACCATGTAACATTCACAATATCCAACATGTAATTAATAATTACCAGAACTTCTCAACACTCAGAAGGTGGAGACAGAAGGATCAGGAATTTGAGACCCAACTGTGTTACATAACGAATCTGAACCAGCTTGAGTAACTTAGCAAGACTGTGTCTGAAAACAAAAACAAAACTACAAAGATCAATTCCATCAACAGAAACGGAATACCAGATAGAGAAAGAAAGTTGCAAAGTAGGTAAAAATTAATAATCTCAGAATTGAAAAGACATCACTACAGGCACTACAGACATTAGAACCATAAGTGAATACAGTGTGTGGCTTTTTAAAAAATTTTTATTTTTTTTTTTAGGTTTTTTTCCTTTCTTCCTTCCTTCCTTCCTTTTTTCTTTCCTTCCTTCCTTCTTTCTTTCTTTTTTTATGTTTTTTATTCATAACTATATTTATGATATTCATTAATACATTAATTTATTGATTTATTACATTCATGATATTATTTCCTGATACTACTGTCTGTTTGTGGGGCTTTTCCATCACACAAAACAGAGAATCTGTACTTAGGAAATCATTGCTCTATTTTCCTTTCCTCTCCATCTTGAGATAACATCTAATTTTTCTGTTTCTATGAATTTGTATATTCTATATATTTCATGTAATACAATTCTGTACTATTTGTCCTTTTTTTGAATGTAAAAACATTTTATGTACAACTGCAGGAGAAATAATACACAGATAGCTTGAACATAAAAACAGGTTATAATTAAAAAGTCCAGGGTTATTTGAAACTGGAAAATAGTAAAAATTATAACATTTCCCAATAAGCCCTTTTAAGCCAAATAATATCTGAATTATACATATAAATATTGATTAGATTCTGGGATACAGAGGAAACCTATTTTCATGTGTTCAGAGAGCTATGTTTTACTTAAGTTGTGTAAGTGAGATTCCTATTCATCTTCCCCTTCACTGTTTGATTTATGGCAGACATTTTTCTATAGGCTAATCCATAATCTAAAAAGATTTTAGCCTCCCCTCCTGAAAGTACAGCCAGAATTTTCTTTCATCAGCTTGATACAGGACAAATTCTTATCCCAATAGTGAAATGTTTCACTAAAGCTTGCCCAGTGATTGGACAAAACCAAAACATAACTACAGTCATCCTAGAGTCCCCCCTGCTATGTAGCCTCCCTGTATCTGTGGGTTGTAGTCTGGTTATCCTTTGCTTTATATCTAGTATCCACTTACGAGTGATTACATACCATGTTTGTCCTTCTGAGTCTGGGTTACCTCACTCAGGATGATATTTTCTAGTTCCATCCATTTGCCTGCAAATTTCATGATGTCATTGTTTTTCTCTGCTGAGTAGTACTCCATTGTGTATATGTACCACATTTTCTTAATCCATTCTTCAGTTGACGGGCATCTAGGTTGTTTCCAGGTTCTGGCTATTACGAATAGTGCTGCTATGAACATAGTTGAGCATGTATCTTTGTGGTATGATTGAGCATTCCTTGGGTATATGCCCAAGAGTGGTATGGCTGGGTCTTGAGTTAGATCAATTCCCAATATTCTGAGAAACCGCTATACTGATTTCCACAGTGCTTGTACAAGTTTGCACTCCCACCAAAAGTGGAGGAGTGTTCCCCTTGATCCACATCCTCCCCAACATAGACTGTCATAAGTGTTTTTGATCATAGCCATTCTGACAGGTGTAAGGTGGTATCTCAGAGTCATTTTGATTTGCATTTCTCTGATGATTAAGGATATTGAGCATTTCCTTAAATGTCTTTCAGCCATTTGAGATTCTTCTTTTGAGAATTCTCTGTTTAGCTCTTTAGCCCATTTTTCAGTTTGATTGTTCAGTATTTTGATGTCTAGTTTCTTGAGTTCTTCATATACTTTGGAGATCAGTCCTCTATCAGATGTGGGGTTAGTGAAGATCTTTCCCATTCTGTGGGCTGTCTTTTTGTCTCATTGACCATGGCTTTTGCCCTACAAAAGCTTCTCATTTTTTTTATTTTTCTTTTTTTAATTTTTATTTATTATTTATTTTTCTATTATCAGCTTGATACAGTATAAATTTTTTCCCCCAAATGCTGTTTATTGAAGGAGGGAAGAGGTCTTAAATACAGGCTTACAGCACAATGGGAGAACCCCGGAGGGCAGAAGTTGGCTACCGATATTTTACAATCTTGCATCTAAAAAGCTTCTCTTTTTTGGGGGGAGGGGGTTGAGACAGGGTTTCTCTGTGTAGCTTTGTGCCTTTCCTGGAACTCGCTTTGGAGACCAGGCTGGCCTGGAACTCACAGAGATCCGCCTGCCTCTGCCTCCCGAGTGCTGGGATTAAAGACGTGCACCACCACCGCCTGGCCAAGCTTCTCATTTTTAAGAGGTCTCACTTATTAATTGTTGCTCTCACTGTCTGTGCTACTGGTGTTATATTTAGGAAGTGGTCTCCTGTGCCCATGCGTTCAAGAGTACTTCCTACTTTCTCTTCTTTCAAGTTCAGTGTAACTGGATTTATGTTGAGGTCCTTGATCCACTTGGACTTGAGTTTTGTGCATGGTGACAGATATGCATCTATTTGCAATCTTTTACATGTTGACATCCAGTTATGGCAGCACCATTTGTTGAAGATCTTTTTTTTTTTTCTGTTTTTTTTGATTTTTTTTTTTTTGTTTTTTTTTTTTGTTTTTTTTTTTAGGTTTTCGAGACAGGGTTTCTCTGTGTAGCTTTGCACCTTTCCTGGAGCTCACTTGGTAGCCCAGGCTGGCCTCGAACTCACAGAGATCCGCCTGGCTCTGCCTCCCGAGTGCTGGGATTAAAGGCGTGCGCCACCAACGCCCGGCTCTCTGTGTAGTTTTGTACCTTTCCAGGAACTCACTTTGTAGACCAAGCTTGCCTCCAAATCACAAAGATCTGCCTGTCTCTGCCTCCTGAGTACCGGGATTAGAGGCGTGTGCCACCACCGCCTGGCTGAAGATACTTTATTTTTTCCATTGTATAGTTTTGGCTTCTTTGTCAAAAATCAGGTGTTCATATGCCTGTGGATTAATGTCAGAGTCTTCAATTTGATTCTGTTGGTCCGTATGTCAGTTTTTATGCCAGTACCAACCTGTTTTTATTACTATCGCTCTATAGTAGAGCTTGAGGTCAGGGATGGTGATACCTCCAGAGGTTGCTTAATTGTACAGAACTCTTTTAGCTATCCTGGGCTTTTGTTTTTTCCATATGAAGTTGAGTATTGTTCTTTCCAAGTCTGTGAAGAATTGTGTTGGTATTTTGATGGGGATTGCATTGAATCTGTAGATTGCTTTTGGTAAGATTGCCATTTTTACTATGTTAATCCTACCTATCCATGAGCATGGGAGATCTTTCCATTTTCTGATATCTCCTTCAATTTCTTTCTTTTTTTTTATTTTTTAATTTTCCCGAGCTGAGGACCGACTCTAGGGCCTTGTGCTTGCTAGGCAAGCGCTCTACCACTGAGCTAAATCCCCAGCCCCTCAATTTCTTTCTTTAGAGACTTAAAGTTCTTATCAAACAGGTCCTTCACTTGTTTAGTTAGTGTTACCCCAAAGTATTTTATATTGTTTGTGGCTATTGTAAATGGTGATGTTTCTCTGACTTCTTTCTCAGCCCTTTTAACATTTTGTACAGGAGGGCTACTGATTTTTTTGAGTTGATCTTGTATCCTGCCACTTTACTGAAGGAGTTTATCAGCTGTAGGAGTTCCATGGTAGAAGTTTTGGGGTCACTAATGTATACTATCATATCATCTGCAAATAGTGAAAGTTTGACTTCTTCCTTTCCAATTTGTATCCCCTTGATCTCCTTTTGTTGTCTTATTGCTCTAGCTAGAACTTCAAGTACTATATTGAATAAATATGGGGAGAGTGGACAGCCTTGTCTTGTTCCTGATTTTAGTGTAATCTCTTTGAGTTTCTCTCCATTTAATTTGATGTTGGCTGTTGGCTTGCTGTAAATTGCCTTTATTATGTTTCAGTATGTTCCTTGTATTCCTGATCTCTCTAAGACCTTTATCATGAAGGGATGTTGGATTTTGTCAAAGGCTTTTTCAGCATCTAATGAGATGATCATGTGGTTTTTTTCTTTCAGTTTGTTTATATGGTGTATTACATTGACAGATTTTCATATGTTGAACCATCCTTGCATCCCTGGGATGAAACCTGCTAGGTCACGGTGGATAATTTTTTTGATGTGTTCTTGGATTCAGTTTGCCAATATTTTATTGAGTATTTTTGCATCAATGTTCATGAGGGAGATTGGTCTGTAATTCTCTTTCTTTGTTGCATCTTTGTGTGGTTTGGGTATCAGGGCAACGGTAACCTCATAAAAAGAGTTTGGTATCAAGAAGGAGGGGCTTGGACCTGCCTCAACTGAATGTACCAGGCTCTGCTGACTCCCCAAGGGAGACCTTGCCTTGGAAGAGGTGAGAATGGGGGGTGGGTTGGGGGGAAGGCTGAGGGGAGGGAGGAGGGAGGAGGGAGGACAGGGGAATCTGTGGTTGATATGTAAAATGAATAGAAAAGCTCTTAATAAAAAAAGTATTAAAGAAGAGTTTGGTAATGTACCTTCTGTTTCTAGTGTGTGGAACAATTTGAAGAGTATTGGAATCAGCTCTTCTTTGAAAATCTGGTAGATGCTGGGTGGTGGTGGCGCACACCTTTAATTCCAGCACTCGGGAGGCAGAGGCAGGTGGATCTTTGTGAGTTTGAGGCCAGCCTGGTCTCCAAAGCCAGTTCCAGGAAAGGCGCAAAGCAGAGAAACCCTGTCTCGAAAAACAAAAACAAACAAAAAAAAAAATCTGGTAGAATTCTGCACTAAAACCATCTGGTCCTGGGCTTTTTTTGGTTGGGAGACTTTTAATGACCATTTCTATTTCCTTAGGGGTTATTGGTCTATTATAGTTTATTTGGTCTTGATTTAACTTTGGTATGTGGTACCTATCCAGAAAATTGTCCATTTCTTTCAGATTTTCCAATTTTGTGGAGTACAGGTTTTAGAACTATGACCTGATGATTCTCTGGATTTCCTCATTGTCTGTTGTTATGTCTCCCTTTTCATTTCTGATTTTGTAAATTTGGGTGCTCTCTGCCTTTGGTTAATTTGGATAGGGGTTTGTCTATCTTGTTGATTTTTTCAAAGAACCAACTCTTTGTTTCACTAATTCTTTGTATTGTTCTCTTTGTTTCTATTTCATTGATTTCAGCCCTCAATTTGATTATTTCCTGGCGTCGATTCCTCCTGGGAGACTTTGCTTCTTCTTGTTCTAGAGCTTTCAGGTGTGCTGTCAAGTCATTAGTATGAGATTTTTCCAACTTCTTTATGTGTGCATTTAGTGCTATGAATTTTCCTCTTAGCACTGCTTTCATAGTGTCCCATAAGTTTGGGTAAGTTGTACTTTCATTTTCATTGAACTCTAGGAAATCTTTAATTTCTTTCTTCATTTCTTTCTTCACATGGGCATTATTCAGTTTCCATGAGATTGTAGGCTTTCTATAGTTTTTGTTGTTGTTGAAATCTAACTTTAAGGCATGGTGGTCCGATAAAATACAGGAGGTTATTCCAATGTTTTTGTACCTGTTGAGATGTGCTTTGTGACCAAGCATGTGGTCAGTTTTTCAGAAAGTTCCATGGGGTGCTGAGAAGAAGGTATATTCTTTTGTGTTAGGGTGTAATGCTCTGTAGAAATCTATTAAGTTCATTTGAGTCATAACATCTGTTAGGTCCTTTATTTCTCTGTTAAGTTTCAGTCTGGTAGATCTGTCCTTTGGTGAGAGTGGTGTGTTGAAATCTCCCACTACTAGTGTGTGGGGTTTGATGTGCGATTTAAGCTTTAGTAATGTTTCTTTTACAAATGTGGGTGCCTTTGTATTTGGGGCATAAATGTTCAGAGTTGAGACTTCATCTTGGTGGATTTTCCCTGTGATAAATATGTAATGTCCTTCCTGATCTCTTTCGATTGATTTTAGTTTGAAGTCTATTTTATTAGATACTAAGATAGCTACACCAGCTTGCTTCTTAATTCCATTTGATTGTAAAGCCTTTTCCCAGCCTTTTACTCTGAGGTAGTGTTTGTCTTTGAAGTTCAGGTGTGTTTCTTGTAAGCAGCAGAAAGATGGATCCTGTTTTTGTATCCATTCTGTTAGCCTGTGTCTTTTTATAGGTTAGTTGAGACCATTAATATTGATGGATATTAATGACCAATGATTGTTAATTCCTCTTATATTTTGGTGGTAATGTTGTGTTTCTCTTCTTTGGTATTAGTTGGTGTGGGATTATCTATTGCCTGAGTTTTCATGGGTGTGTTTAATTTCCTTAGGTTGGATTTTTCCTTCTAGTGCTTTCTGTAGGGCTGGATTTGTGGATAGGTGTTATTTAAATCTGGTTTTATCATGGAATATTTTGTTTACTCTGTCTATGGTGATTGAGAGTTTTCTTGGGTATGATAGTCTGGGTTGGCATCCGTGGTCTCTTTGTGTCTGCATAACATTTGTCCAGGACCTTCTAGCTTTCATAGTCTCTATTGAGAAGTCAAGTGTTATTCTTATGGGTCTGCCTTTATATGTTACTTGGCCTTTTTCCTTTACGGCTCTTAATATTTTTTCTTTGTCCTGCATGTTTAGTGTTTTGATTATTATGTGGCGAGAGTACTTTTTTTTTGGATCCAGTCTATTTGGTGTTCTGTAAGCTTCTTGTATCTTCATAGGTATTTCTTTCTTTATGTTGAGAAAGTTTTCTTCTATGATTTTGTTGAATATATTTTCTGTGCCTTTGAGTTGGTTTTCTTATCCTTCTTCTATCCTTATTATTCTTTAGTTTGGTCTTCACATGGTGTCCCAAATTTCCTGGACATTTTGTGTTATGACTATTTTGGCTTTAGTGTTTTCTTTGACTGACAAATCTATTTTCTCTATTGTGTTTTCAATGTCAGAGATTCTCTGTTCCATCTCTTGCATTCTCTTGGTTATGCTTGCATCTGTAGTTCCTGTTCATTTAGTCAGATTTTCTATTTCCAGCATTCCCTCAGTTTGTGTCTTCTTTATTGTCTCAATTTCAATTTACTTCAATGAAGATAATGGGTATCCGGGCGGTGGTGGTGCACGCCTTTAATCCCAGCACTCGGGAGGCGGAGGCAGGCGGATCTCTGTGAGTTCGAGGCCAGCCTGGGCTACCAAGTGAGTTCCAGGAAAGGCACAAAGCTACACAGAGAAACCCTGTCTCGAAAAACCAAAAAAAAAAAAAAAAAAAAAAAAAAAGATGATGAGCATCAAAGAAACTCTGTATGGAGTTTACTTTTTTTAATTAATTAATTTTTTAAATTACACTCATGATATTCATTAATTACACTCATGATATTAATTACATTTGTGGTATTCATTGATTACATTCACAGCATTCATTCAATAATTATATTTATGATATTCATTAATTACATTAATTGTATTGATTTATTACATTCATGATATTATGTCCTGATACTTATTGTCTTGATTTCAATTTTTAAATCTTGAACTGTTTCCTTCATCTGTTTAATTACTTTTTCTTGGCTTTCTTTGATTTCTTCCAATTTTTTGTTTTTTTCTTCTGTTTCTTTAAGGGAATTTTTCATTTCCTCTTTAAGGGAGTTTTTCATTTCCTCTTTAAGGGCCTCTATCATCTTCTTAAAGTCACTTTTAGGACTGATTTCTTCTGCTTCTTCTGCATTGGTATGTTCAGGTCTTGCAGGTGTAGAATCACTAGGTTCTGATGGTGTCATATAGGTCTTTATGTTGTTGCCTGTATTTTTGCACTGGCATCTACTCATCTCTTCCTCTGCTTGGTGCAGGTGGTGTCTGTTTCTGAGGGTGCTTCTCTTGTTCTAATTGATAATCTTGGTCCACTGGGAGTTATTGGTTGAATCGGTGCTGTTGGGCTCTGTTTCTCCGGGAGTAGCTTAGTCCAATCAGTGTTAATGGGTTCTGTCTCAGGGAGCAGTTGTTCCCAATTGGTGCAGGGTGGGATTATGGCTCCAGTGGTTGTTGGTATCTCATGAGATGATTTTCCCGGTGAGGAGGCAGGGAAAGAGGCCACTGTCCGGTCTCTGGGGCTCCAGTGTCTGTTCCCAGTTGGTGTAGGTTGGGCTTCTGACTCTGGTAATCTAGTTCGGTGGCTGGACAGCTCCTTCTCTTGTGTTCTCAGGTTGGGTTTTGCTTGCTTGCCAACTCCTCAGCTGATCTTGTTTCCTCAGACTGCATATAGGCTTCTGAAACCTCTCCTGAATGGATCTCAGCTGAACAGGTTGATCAGTAGGGCAATCTCACCAACACCTCCAAGGTGTTGGGGTTCACAGGATTGGCAGCTGGGCCCTGGGTCGGACTCAGGCAGAATGTTCGGTCTGTTCTGGTTGCTCCCCACGGAGACGGCTCCTTTCCCAACTGCCTGTTTAAAAAAAAATACAAGCAGTTCAGACTCTCAGCACACTAAGACTCAGCCAAATCCAGACTTCTCCAGGGCTGTGTCTTTCACCTCTCATTTAAAATATTCCTGGAGCATCTCCTTTGTTCTCTCTATGAAATCCTCAGTCTAAAGAGAGCTCCAGCAATATTTTTACTTATCTTTATTTTTTTGGTTTTTTGAGACAGAATTTCTCTGTGTAGGCTTGGTGTCCTGAAACTCCCTCTGTAGACCAGGCTGGCCTCAAATTCACAGAGATCCTCCTGGCTCTGCCTCCCAAGTGCTGGGATTAAAGGCATGTGCCACCACTGCCAGGCCTATTTTCTGTTTTTTAAAAATTAGTATTATGTTGTTCAGGACTGAATACAGAGGCTTGAGCAAGCTAAACAAACTCTCTACCACTGAACTAAATTCCTAGCCCAGCTCGTCAATTTTTTATTACATTTATTCATTTTATTTTGTGTATGTGTCTGTGTGTGTGTGTGTGTGTGTGTGTGTGTGTGTGTGTGTGTTCATACTTGTGTGTGCCACAGTATGTGTGCAGAGGTCAGAGAACAACTTGTGGAAGTCAGTAAAGGTTCCTTTATCCAGAAACATCTCATGGCCTCTGTCCCATTACTCCTGAAGCTCTAGGAATTACTCAACTACTAGCTTCCTTTGTTTTCAATCAAGAGACCCTAAAGCTACTATGGGAAAGTAAATATTCTTTTCTTCTTCAACTTAACTTTTCTTTTAACCCAAGAGAACGTATAGAATCAGTCATATTATTTTATTTAAAATGGAAATTTTTCCTTTCTGTACCTAAGTGGGAGAGATGTACATACTTTACATAAAACTCTGATGTAGAAATCCAATACAACAGGAAGACTCAAGAGAAAAACATTAGGGATATATTTGAGGTAGCTTTAGTTTTGACTAAGCTAAGTTTCTCATAAGAAAATATGAAATTGCCTGGCAGCGGTGGCCTATGCCTTTAATTCTGGCATCAGAAGGCATCAGCGGGCAGATCTCGATGAGAAGGCCAGCCTGGTCTACATAGGGAGTTCCTAACAGCCAGGGCTACACATAAAACCAGAGAGGGAGAGAGAGAGAGAGAGAGAGAGAGAGAGAGAGAGAGAGAGAGAGAGAGAATGAAATCAAGAGTGGTGCACATCTTTAGTCCTAGCACTCATGAGGCAGAGGCAGGAGAATTTCTGAGAGTGTGAGGCCAGCCTGGTCTTCATAGAGAGTTGAGAACAGACAGCCAGGACTATATATAGAGACACAAGAAGAAGGGGAAGGAGGAGGAAGAGGAGAAAGAAAGAAAAGAAAATATGAAATCAGGGTATCCCATCTCCTAGAAAAAAAAGTGAGGCTGAAGATTTGATACTCCTCACTTGTCCCCCCCCCCCTCTTTTTTGTTTTATTAGTGGTGGTTGGGAGTTTTATTGTTTTATTTTTATTTTATGTATAGGAGTGTTCTGCTACATGTATGTCTGCATACCATGTACATGCAGTGTTTGATGGGGCCAGAGAAGGCATCAGATCCCCTAGGACTGGAGTTAGAGATGGTTGTGATACCATGTGGGTGCTAAGAATTGAACCTGGGTCCTCAGGAAAAGCAACCAGTACTCCTAGCTGCTGAGCCATCTATCCAGTCCTGTTATTTATTTGTTTTTGTCTTTGTCTTTTTTCCTTTTTGGTTTTTTCGAGACAGGGTTTCTCTGTGTGACTGGGCATTTACTCTGTGTGAGGGATTTTTTTTTCTTAATAATTTGAAGTGGAAAGATCCACTTCTAATGCAGATCTTTGAGGTTGGAAGATCCACTGTTGGGTTTTATATTTATTTTGAGTTTTTTTGTTTGTTTATTGTTTTGTTTTTTGAGACAGGGTTTCTTTGTGTAGCTTTGGAGCCTTTCCTGGAACTCGATTTGTAGACCAGGCTGGCCTCGAACTTAGAGATCTACCTGGCTCTGCCTCCCGAGTCCTGGGATTAAAGGAGTGTGCCACCACCACCCGGCTTATTTTGGTTTTTGAGATAGGTTTTCTCTGTGTAATAGCCCAGGCTGCCCTGGATCTCGCTTTGTAGACCTGGCTGGCCTCACACTTAAAGAGATCTGCCTGCTTGTACCTCCCAAGTGCTGGAATTGAAAGCATGAGTCACTACTGCCCGGCAATTTCATATTTTCTTATCAGAAGATCCACCTTTAATCCAGACCCTTTGAGTTGGAAAGACCCACCTTTAATCGGGACCACACCCTCCACTGGCAACCTATATAAAGGACATGGAAGAAGGATTCTCAGCTCTCTCTTTGCCTGCTTGCTCTTTTTGGTAAGTTCATTCCTTCAGTGGCATTAGAGCCTACTTTGGGATTCTAGCATATACTGAAGATTAGCTGAGACATGCAGCGTTATGGACTAAACAACTATTGGATTCTTGGACCTTCCATTGGCAGACAGCCATTGTTGAAATAGACCATAAGCCATCCTAATAAATCCTACCCTCCCCCTTGTCTGAGAGAGAGAGAGAGAAAGAGAACATTCTATAAGTTCTGTTCCTCTAGAGAACCCTGACTAACACACCTACCTTGTACTCAGTTTGTTTAACCGCCTTTAAGAGAACAATGTAACAACCAACCTTACTTGTCTTGGAATTCTCATGTGATCAACTTTTACAACCCAAGCTAATGAGTAGCTTCAATCTTCAATTATGTACTCTACCATGCCCCTGACCTAATTAATACATGTGTACCATTTGCTGAAAGCAGCAAATATGGAAGTTGAAAAAAACTTTGTAAAATCTAACATAAGAGTTGAAAGCAACTATTTATGGGTATTGGTTTAAAAAACAATGATATTCATTTGGTTAAAAAAAAACAGGGCTTGCCAGGCAGTGGTGGCTCACACCTTTAATCCCAGCACTTGGAAGGTAGAGGCAGGTGGATCTCTGTGAGTTCAAGGCCAGCCTGGTCTACAGAGTGAGTTCCAGGACAGCCAGAACTACACAGAAAAACCCTGTCTCCAAAAACCAACCAAACCAAAACAAACAAACAAAAAAAAAAAAAAAAAAAAAAAACCAGAGCTATTCATTATCTGGTAAATTAAGATTAGTTGGAGCCAGCAACTTAATCCTTTTTAAAATTTTGTTAAAGTTTTCTGTAAAGTATCCCGTTCCTTCCCCATGCGATGCTTTCCATGCTGTTCAATAAATATAGTCCCACCACTCACAGACAGGGACAGACACACACTGGGACAGACACAGCCAGGGACCAACAGATTCACAAGACAGCCTTCACATTCACACAACAGAGGACAGAAGACACAGGGAGCATGAAGCAGAGAATTCAAATCTGCACTTACTCTTGGTTAAATGACTTCAAGGGGAAGAGCTTTTCTTTCTTTCCGTAATGAGACACTGACGCATTGTTGGAAGCTTGGAGCTAAACACTAATGCACTATAATCCTTGAAGTCAAGGGTAACTTTGACCTTCTGCTCCTCCTGCCTCCATTTCCCAAGTACTGGAATTACAGGTGCGTGTCAAGCATGGCATATGGTACCAAGCACTGAACCAGAGTTTTGTGCATGCCACACAAGCAGTTTACCAACCGTGTTACATTCCCAGCCTCTTCCTCCCTCTCCCCCCCCCCCACACAAATATTAAACATTATGCGAAAAGATTAGGAAAACCATATCTAGCAGGGTACTTGGGGAAAAGTTAGATTTAACAAAATGCACATTGAGAAAAGGAAAATAGCTACAAACACAAAGTGATTTTGTTCTGTTTGTTTTAAGATAGTGCCTCACTATATAACCCAAGATGGCCTTGAATTCACCGCCTTTCTGCCTCTCCCTTGCAAGTGCTGGGATAACAAGCATGCATCCGTTATTACCATTTCCTTTAAAACTGTATTTTGGCCGGGCGGTGGTAATCCGAGCACTTGGGAGACAGAGGCAGGTGGATCTCTATGAGTTTGAGGCCAGCCTGGTCTACAGAGCTAGTCCAGGACAGGCTCCAAAGCTACAGAGAAACCCTGTCTCGAAAAACAAAACAAACAAACAAAAAAAAAAAAAAAAAACCTGTATTTTGGTTGGACATGGGATGCTATTCCTAAAGGTGGGTTCCTTAGGAAGTGTTTGCCTACATGATTTTACATGTATTACATGTGCACAAGAACCTTCAGAGGCTAGAAGAGGGCATTGGATACCCTAGAACTGGAGTTACAGGCAGTTTGAGTCACCATGTGGGCCTGGGAACTGAACCCAGATCCACTGAAAGAGCAGACAATGCCATTTCTCCAGCCTCCCCCAGGCCTGAAATATTTACTAGGCCAGTTATAAACAGGTGTGAAGTCCTGATTACCATATAAAGGGTATTTCCAGAACTCCTTTCTCAGTGTGTTTCCAATATCATTTTATGTAATGACATTGTCTATCTGAGATTCCTTCAACAGAAACTGAAACAGAGATTCAGAAAACGAAAGTGGTGGTCAGGCATGGCAGCACACACCATTAACCCAAGCACTCTCAAGGCAGAGGCAACTGGATGTCTTATAAGTTCCAGGCCAATCTGGTCTACGTAGTGTGACACCCTGCCTCAAGAGAGGAATGGAGGACAAAAGTAAAGGACAATCTGGGGGTGATCAAGGAAGATAGAGGAGATAATTAAAACTGGGCTCAGTGCTCAGCTGTTATTTGGATAACTGGGTACTAGATTTTGTGAGACCTCCTTAGGAATTATTGGAAATGTACCTCAAGACTTTCTATTTAAGGGAAGAGATGAAGAAACACATATCTGTCTACTCCTGTTACATTGATAAAGGGTTGCCTCACTGGGCTTAAACCCGCTCAGACACCTCTGGACTGCTACATACCAAGATCCCCAACAGGGCCACAAGAATCCAGATATGCATAACAGACATCTTGGAGCATGATGGCAGATATAAATACAGGGGGGAAGCAGGCTGCTGCCAAGCTGCCCCTGCAGGAAGGTAGGCAGTGGGCAGACTGCATAGATTAGTCACTGCAAGCAGAGCCAAAAGGACTTGAAGGGCTGCCTAGAAGATGCACAAAAGACGCTTGAAGGCTAGGGAGGTGACTCAGTACGTAAAGCATCTGCTTTGCAAGCATGAGGACCAGAGTTTTGATCCCCAGAACCCACATAAAAGCAAGGTGGGTATGACAGCCTCCTGAACCCTGAGCAAGCAGGCTAGCTAGAGCAGCTGGAAACCCAGAGGTCCAGATTCAGTGAGAGACTCTCCATTGATAAATAAAAGTAGAGAAAAGTTAAGAAGGACTCCCATTATCTACTTCAGGCCTCCACATACAGGCACACATAAGTGCATGCACAGCCCCCCCCCCACAAGAACACACACACACACACACACACACACACACACACACACACACACACACA
>CABHPR010125693.1:12988-36305 GCA_902168415.1 Peromyscus melanophrys | reverse complement strand
TTCACGATGCATAGAGCAGACACTGATAGAGCCTCATCTTCACGATGTATAGAGCAGACACTGATAGAGCCTCAAGATGAAACAGGCAAATCTATAAATGGTGTTTGGATTATGTTTCTGTTATTGATATAAACAGCAAACAAAGATCAGCGAAGATGTCAGAGATTTGGATAAAATAACAAAATTGACATAATGAAATCTTTAGTTGCTATAGAATTCCTGTTTTCTCACATACAGACATTGGCTAGATACAAAGGAAACACAAGAAAGTCTCAAGATATCCCAGAGGTTTCAAATTGCACAGAATTCTTAGAAAAAAACAATTAAGCTAGGAGTCCTAAAAATGTTGCGGGAAAGCTGGGGGTGGGGGCACACGCCTTTAATCCCAGCACTCAGGAGGCAGAGGCAGGCGGATCTCTGTGAGTTTCAGGCCAGCCTGGTCTACAGAGCAAGTTCCAAAACAGTCTCCAAAGCTACACAGAGAAACCTTGCCTCGAAAGAAAAAAACAAAACAAAACAAAAAAATGGCATGGGAATCTATTTATTAGAGATTTTAAAAAATAATCACCTATCAAAATAAAATAGCAGAAAATTTTTTGAAAAGATTCTCAACGAAACATTTCATGTAAAATTTCCTTAAAAACATAACTTACCAAAACTTATTTAGGAAGAAATAGGCAATCTATAGTAAGAGATAGGAAAGTGTATGGCAGGCTAGGTTCACAAACGGAAACACAAGAAATAGGGATCTTCTAAGAGCTCTAATGTCCCATTTTGCCCACAGCAGACCCAGCTTACACCTAATATTAATATCCATTGATAATTTTCATAACCCCCTTAATTCTCAACCATGCTCCAGTTAGAGGATCAGCCATATGCTCAGCCTTCCTGCTTATAATAATTACAGAAACTAAATCTGCAATCCAAAATGTTCCTCAAAAAAAAAAAAATCCCAGGCCAGTGTTCATCAGCAAGTTCTAGCGAGCATGATGGGAGAAATCATTTTCATTGTAGGCAAGGCTTCACAAAATAGAAAATACACTCTAATGTTTGAGAATAAAGTCCGACTGGAAGTCTGGGGTTGTAATTCAATGGTAGAGCACTTTCCTAGCATGTATGAGGTCCTGGACTAAAGCCTTGGCACGAGAGAGAGAGAGAGAGAGAGAGAGAGAGAGAGAGAGAGAGAGAGAGAGAGAGAGAGAGAAAAAGAGAGGGGGGATGAAGGGAGGGAGAGAGAGAGGAGAGAGGGAGGGGGATGGATGGGTGGATGGATGGATGAGGAGGGAGGAAGGGAGGGGAAAGAGGATAGGGAGGGAGGGAGAGAGGAATGGAGGGAGGGAGGAAGAGGGGTGGAGAATAAAGCCAGGCAGATCACACCTGAGAAGAAAATTGGACGTGCTCTTATACATGAACACAAAAGATGATCAAGTTATTGAGAAGACAGGCAAACATTGGCAAAGCTTTAGCTATACTCAAACAGAAAAGGCAAAGGCCGACACAGATCAGAGTGGAGCTGAGGATGTGTTCGCCAACACTGTTACCTTTAATCTTTTGATAACAACTGTGTAACTGGGGTACAGCTATCACTCGTTGTGGTTTGATTTGCAGTTTCTCTGGTCACGGATGTTGAGATGTGTGTCCTGGGGATCCAATCTCTAACCCTGGAAATGCTAGGCAAAGGCTCTACCACCGAGCCCTACTCCCAGCCCAATGCATTTTTTGAAATAATATTTGTTGGCTGTATGTAAATCCTGCTCTGAGAAATGTTTATCCAGGCAACTCATGAATTTTAAAATCATTTTCTGCTGATTCCAATTTCTTATGTAGTCTTCAAATGAATCTCTTGCTTGATAAACAGTTTCTAGATGTATTGAAACCAGGTACTATATTGTCCAGGTTTCCTCCTTTTGACTGATTGCTTTGGCTCTTTTGGGTCTTTCGTGATTTCTTACAAATTTCAGGAGGTTTTTTTCCCCCTGTATTAGTGAATAGTACCATTGGCATTTTGATAATAATTACATCAGATCTGTAGGCTGTTTTGTGTAGTGTGGATATTTCAACTGTTGTGTGGTTAGTTTCTGTCAGCTTCATACAAACTATAGTCATCTGGGAAGAGGGACCCTCAACTGAGGAATTGCTTCTATCTGTTTGGTCTGTGTGCATGTCCGTGGGGGCATTTTCCTGATCAATGATTGAGGTGGCAGGGCCCTGTGTGGGTGGTAGCACCCCGGGCAGGTTGTCCTGGGTTGTATAAGAAAGCAGGCTGAGCAAGCCAGTGAGCAGCAAGTAGTGTCCCCATGGGCTCTGCTTGATTCCTGCCTTGGCTTCCTTCAGTTATGGAGTGTGCCCTGGGAGTTGTAAGATGAAATAAATCTCCTCCAGTTGTGTTTGGCCATGGTATTCATTACAATAGAGAGTAAACTAGAACAACCAATCCACGAACCAATTCTTCTCTCCCACGAACATAGAATGTCTTTGTGTGTGTGTCTTCTTCAGTTTCATCAGTTTTGTCTTTCCTGTGTAGACCCCGTTTATTTCTTACTTAAATTTATTCCTAGGTAATGTCATAACTATTATGAATAAAATTGCTGTCATGATTTCTCTGTCAACAATTTTGTGATTTTTTTTTATAAAGAAACTGCATGCTTCGGTAGGTTGCTTTTGTGTCCCGTAATTTTCCTGAATTAATTTATCAGTTCTAACAGAGTTTGGGTGAAATCTTTGGATGCTTCTCCATATAAAGTTCTGACATCTGCAAACAGAGGTGAATTAACCCTTTCTTTGTTACTGGATGAATTTTTATTTCTTTTCTTGTCTTATTGCTGTGGCTAAGACTTCCAGTGCTGTGTTTAGTAAGAGTAGCAAAACTGAACATCTGTGTCTCTGACGTCAGAGGAAAGAATATTGCCTTTTCCTTCTTCACTGTGGTTAAAGCTGTTGTTTTGAGGTACATTCTATTTATATCTAATTTTTAAAAGTTTTTTTTTTTTTTTTTACTGGGCAGTGGTGGCACATACCTTTAATCCCAGCACTTGGGAGGCAGAGGCAGACTCATCTCAATGAGTTCAAGGCCAGCCTGGTCGACAAAGTTAGTTCCAGTCCAGCCAGGACTGTTACACAGAGAAACCTTGTCTTGAAAAGCCAAAAAAAGTTTTTGTTTTGATCATGCCTAGATGCTGGATTTATTGAATATATTTTATGCATTTATTGAGATGACCATATGACTTTTGTCTATCATTACATTGGGATGAGTTACATTTATTGGTTTGCATATGGCTTTAGAATTGGTGTGATTCTTTAAACATTTGGTAAAATTCACCATTGAAGGTATTGATCCTGGGATTTTCTTTTTTGAGAGACTTACTGATGCCATGTGATTACTTGTTACTGGTTTGTTCAGTTTTCCTATCTTTCCACAGCTCAGTTTTGGTATTTCACCTCTGTCCAGAAAGTCATTCATTCCTTACAATTTGTTGTTGCATAATTACTTATGAAAAGCCTGTGTGTTGCTGTGGGTGCCAGTGCAATGCATCCTTTATCAGCTCTGCTTTTGCGTATTCCACCTGCCCCCCTTTTCTCTGTGAGTGCAGCAAAGCTTTGTCAACTTTAATCTTTTCAAAACTCCAGCTCTTCATTTCATCATCATTGGCATTCATTGATTGGAGTTTGGTCTCTATTTTGTTTATTTCTGCTCTGATCTATATCCATCCTTCCTTCCTTCCTTCCTTCCTTCCTTCCTTCCTTCCTTCCTTCCTATCTAGGGTTTGGGACCTGGTCTTGCTGTTTCCAATTCTTTGACTTGTATAACACTTTGTTTGTTTGTTTTTTGAATCTCTTTCATTCTTCCTTCCTTCCTTGATTGCCTAATTGATGGTTGATTGATTTTAACTTGTAAACATCCCTGCAAGTGTTGCTTTTACAGTATCTCTTAAGTTTTGTTGTGTTATTTTCAGTTTTATTTGTCCCAAGATTTTTTTTGTCTAAAATATTTTTAACTTTCTTTTTATTTATTCTTTGTGTCTTTTACATCATGCATCTCCATCCCATTCATTTTCTTGTCCCTCTGTGTCCATTCTCTGCCCTTGCAACCTCCCCCACAAAATAAAGTAAAATAAAATTTAAGAGAAAGTAAAAAAGAAAAGGAAACATCAGTCTCATCATGGAAGTTGTACTGTGACACAGTGAGTCACACAGTAAACCCTTTTATCCATACATCTTTACTTGCACGTGTTCATTGCAAAGAGTCACTGGTCTGGTTTGAGGCCTCTGGTCTCGGCTACACTATCAATGCTAGGCCCTCACTGGGACTCCTCTTGGTTGTTATCCTGAGTCACAGAGATCCTGCATCTTTGGTTCTGCAGGAACAGTCCCTTCACGTGCTCCAGATCGGGTGGATGTTGGAGTGGCTCAACTCATAACCCTGATTCTGGGCCTGGATAGTTGCAGGGTTGGTCAGCCTGCCAGTTGATAGGCGGCCAGGGGTTGGGGAAGACTTCTCCCCCACCCATGCTGCCCATGACAGATGGGTAGTAAGGACAGCTCTCCCATGTTTACAGCTTTGGGGCTGGCTCACCCACACCTCCATCAATAGGATTGATACTGCCCAGGCGAGGTGCAGGGCCTGCTCTCCCTAGTGTTGTGGCCGGTGAGGGACAGGGTCAGTTCTCTCGCTCTTATGGCCTCAGGGCCAGCTCTCCCACCTGCCTCAGGCATTGATGGGCAAAGGGGTGGAATGGAATGGGGTAGGGAAGGGCATCTCTCCCCTACCCTGCTACCACATGACAGATGAGTAATGGGGACAGTTGTCCCACCATGCTCACAACTTCTGGGCCAGCTCACCCACCGAAGAAATCTTTTTAAAGCAGAGTTTTACTGTAGCCATGACTGACCTCAAACTTACAAGAAAAAAGTACATTTACAAAAAAACCTCCAGGTAATTTCTTGTGATTTATAGGGCATTTATCACAAAGTAGTTGTTTCATCAAATTGGAGCTGCCTAGAATTCAAACAGCAGAAATACTCATTTGGTACATGCTAATATATAAGTAAATTCTAGATTTTTATCATGAATTCATGAGTAAGAAAGGCCTTAGTGATTATTTCCTATTGTTTTATCTTTAGCAGAGTGGCTGCACCTTAATCTACTGCTATTTCAGCCAGCAATTGCAATTCCACAGTTACCAGCCTGCTTCTCTGGCAGCAGCCTGGCTGCTTAGGCTGCAACCCGGTGGGCATTCTGTTCCTGCAGGCACTGGTCCTATCATTGCCACTAATGGTAGCTTTAACTAAATCTCTGTTGTTCTATTTATAAGTAAGACTAGAGATTCAAAGGTTAGGGTGAAAACCTGCTAGCTAGAGAGGTTTAGTAGCAACTAATCTCTCCTTGCTGGTGTCTCCCCAAAAGCCAGTTCCTGTCCCTCCACTCTGCCAAAACAAAAAAAGGCGTGCCACTCAAAACCCCTCCCTACTACTTCCAGTGCATCTTTCTGTCTCTTCCAGATGCCCTCTGATGCTCTATGATTACTTTCTGTCAACTAGCTGCTAACTCAGCCTCCTGCCTGTCCCAAGGTTAATTTTATTTAATTAACACAAATGCTAACTCGAGGTTCACAGTGTGATCGAATATCCCCCCAAAATTTCCTTTGATGAGAGATGTGAAAATTGATGCTTTAGGAGGGAGTCAAGTCATAGACAAAAGTAAAGTCCCACCTCTAGTTCTCTCTGTTCTTTTTTCTCTTTCTGTCTGCTTTTTTATATATAGGCTCTATAGCTGAGGCTGGCTTTGAACTTAGGATGTAGCTGAGGGTGATTTTGAACTTCTGATCCTTCAGCCAACACCTACCAAATGCTGAGATTACAGGCGTGTCTTAGTCAATGTTCTAATGCTGTGAAGAGATGCCATGACCACAGCAACTCTTCAAAAAGAAAACATTTAATTAGAGCTTGCTTACAATTTCAGAGGTTTATCCATTATTGTCACGGTGGGAAAGCATGACTGCATGCAAGCAGACATGGTGCTGGAGAGTAGCTGAGAGTTCTACACCCAGATCCACAGGCAGCAGGAAGAGCCTGACATTGGGCCTCACTTGAGTATTTAAAACCTCAAATCCCACCCCTAGTGACTCACTTCCTCCAACAAGGCCACACATCCTCCCATAATGCCATATCTCCTAATCTCTATCAAGCAGTGCCACTCCCAAATGACCAAGCATTCAAATATATGAGCCCATGGGGACCATTTCTATTCACAAGGCGTGTGCCACCATGCCCAGTGGGGTACCGGGGACTTAACCCAGGGTTTGATGCACATGAGACTAGCCCTCTACCAGCTAAGCCACATCCCCAGCCCTGAGCCCATATCTTCTGATACCATGTTGGGTGCCTTTTCAGACGGGTCACAATCTCCCATCGCTAGATATGGGCACTGCAAGGGTTAATGGGAAACGTCGGATGGCGGTCCCTGCAGTGCAGAGCTGGTAGAAGCAAAGAGGCCATTTTGGATCTCAGAAATCTGGGAAACCATTTTTTTTCTACACAATAACAGGAAAAATGATCTTTCTTTCATAAAATTGAAGAGGTTTAATGTAGTAGGACTCCCCAAGGCATCAGGGGAAGGGTCAGGTACATACTTGATTATTTTTTTACCTAGGTGAACGGGAGCAGGGATCAAAGCAGTTAATTACTGCTCCTGCAGGGCCCAGCGCTAAATTGGTCTGCTGCCACATCATGGTTTTAACAGCTCTCCTGTTGCTTTATTAGTTCCGTTCCACGGACGTGGGGAATTTCTTCCATGGGAGTGCTTATGCCGCCAACGGTTGACGGGGCTCTTACTGCCATCTTTACCTCTGGCCCCAAGTGGCTCATAGATACGAATTATATAGATAACAGTCAGTAAGAAGAAATTATCAATCATGTGTGCCTCTTTCTCTTGACAAAATGTACCATTTTTTTCTCTCCCACTATTTGGAATAGCATACCTCAGCTTTTTCAGTGAGTCCCCTAAGCTAATGTCCTATGGCCTAATGTCATGGGAGACTTTTCACTATCTATCTCAGATTATTCTTTAGGTACACACATGTTTTATCTCCTCTTATAGGCAGTGACCTCCTGGCAGGTAGGATTTATATCTGGTCTCGATATAGTCTTTCCAGTTCTTTGTATACAATGTTGCTTACTAAATTTTTGTTTTATGAGTTAATGTATCCTTTGTTTATTATGTTACAGACATCCATCATTTTAGGCTATATTAGGAATTCTGTGGGCGCTACTAACTAAAAACCAAGTTCATCACTAGTTCAGTATGGAAGGCTCTACAAAGTCATGAGGGACCCAAGCATTTCTTTTGATTTTCTCCACTTCCATCTTCATGCACACAGAAGGCTGCCAGAGGTCCAGCCGGAATGTCTAAAATTTAGAACAGATTGGGAATGACAAGTGGTAGAAGGTCTCATTGCTAAAAAAACAAGTCAGTGCCCCTCCCCCACCTTTAAGGACTTTCATGGGCTTCTATTTCAACCGAAATTGAAACTTCTATTGAAACTTCACTAGATAGCTTCTAAAGACGAGAGGCAGGGAGTAAAGCTTTTCAGCTTGCTGCTCTTTCTCCCTGAACAAATTAGGAGTTACGTTTCTCGGGAAGAAAAGGAGGGAGGAAATTGAGTGAGCAGCCTGCAATGTTTGCTATAAAGGGTCTTGACATTATCCATCAACATTAGCTATGTTTTAAAAGTGTTGCTTCCCTCTTTTAAAAAATTCTTCAAAGTCTCTAGTAAATTACTGGAATTTACCCAACCTCTGGCCTCCATCTTCCAGGATAGTAATGTAATGTAATCTGTTCAACACCTCACCCTCCCATCAATGCACTTCATTGGTTTGCCTTATCTCTAGTTGGTATGACACCATCTGGTGTTTCCTGCCTGTGACCTAGAGCCCTGGGTGGCATCATCAGGCCAGCTGAGGGATGGAAGGGTAGGGTCGGGCGTGGGCCAGAAGCACCATCACTTGGTGATCATGTTCCCTCCCTGAAAACATCGCAGGATTTGGATAAAATTCTGAAATATTCAGCAGCATCAGCTTGAAGCTCAGAATGAGGGTCTAATTGTCTGAGGGATGCTGCGGTTGACACAAAATGTCAGGTTTCCAAAAGAGAGATGGAGGAAGCATTTCTTACATGCTCTGGAAAGCCTGCCTCTCCTGTCTGTGACTCCCCCAGGAAAGTGCCTGGGGGACAGAAGGGGAAGTGATTCAGGAAAACAATCCTTCATCAGTCTTACATCAACTGCTGCTGAACACACACGATTGGCCAGGCCTTGCATTAGCTGTCAGGTACAAAAGGGTATTTTCACATGTAGACGTCTCATTTCAGTGCTAAAGATACGTGGAGAGCCAAAATGAACAGCAGGGTGCTGAGACGAGACGCTGAAATCAGCTTCCGTGGACCAGTAATCCCAGGAAGCTGAGCATACCATCTAAGCTTGGGTATTTTATAATTCTCTCTTAGCCACACAAAATTTAATTAGAAATACTGAGGGGAGTCAGACATGGACGGTTAATGTGGCGTTTTTGACATATCCAGATTAGGTGTTCTCAATGAACAAAGAAATAATTGGCAAGGTGTAGACAGTCAGCACTCAGGAGAAGGTTATAAGAGAGACACAGTGACAGCTAGGTGGCTGGAAATTCCATGAGAATATCCTGGTGCCAGGGCAGCAATGTACATGAGAACCACAGAAGATGAAATTTAAAACCCAAATCCAGATCTAGAAAGCACTTACTGTTAATCATTCAGGAGCAGGTCACTGGGGCTAAGGGTAAAAACCACCGGCTTGTCAGAAATTTCAGTTAACTAATTGATATGATTGAAGGTCATGAATTTGGTACTGCTGAGGCCAGGACACAAAAGTGTGCCTGCAAGCAGACACTGATCCCAGAGCAGCTGGGGTCTTGGCCTGGGGTCTCCAGGGTATTTAATTTGGAGATCATGTCGCCGTCCTAGGCCCTTGACCTTGTAATTCCAATTGCTTTGGTATGCTTGTCTTGTTCATCTTAGGTGGGTAAATAATTTATAATTCTGGAGGTATTCGAATGCAGTATATTCTTATGTAAGTTCTGTTTAAATATAACTGTATGTTGTCCTGTGCATGTTCTGTTCATTTTTAAATGATTTCTGAAAGACTTGAAGGGATGTTCTTTTTGTATAAAAATATAAGGCAGATTTAGCAGAATGATGGGTGATTTAAATGCTTGGGAGGGTTTTGTTTCTTATATTTGCAGCTCTCCCTTGCTTGCTTTAAATGTTTGAGGCTGTCAGTTGCATTCAATCTGTATTTTGAAGCAGCCAAGGAAATTCGATTGGCTAAATATATGTGATGCTTAACACTAAATGTACGAATTAGTTAGTGAAAAAGATGATTCTGGGTTTGATAAAAGTCATAAAATCATCAGTAGAAGTAAGCTGTCTGTTAAGCTTAAATTATTTAAGGGAAACAAGATTCTTACATTGTAACTTTACTAGTATAAAAGGACTAAAATGAGTCATTGGAAAGATTCCCCTAGGCTCACAACACCCTGAGTGTGGTGGTCAGCTCCCTAAGAAGTTGTCAAACTGGAAGTCAGCCAACAGCAAACACAGATGCCACCATCGCTGGGGCTCTGGAAGAATGGTAAGCATTTACAAACATTAATATTGGAAAGTCACAGCTGTACATATTTATGAGATAAGAAGTGACATTAAACAACTGGGCGGTAGTAGTGCATGCCTTTAATCCCAGCACTTGGGAGGCAGAGGCAGGAGGATCTCTGAGTTCAAGGCCAGCCTGGTCTACAGAGAAACCCTGTCTTGAAAAACCAAAAACCAAAAAAGGAAAGAAAAAGTGACATTAGAAACGGTGACTTCAGAGAAGTAGCCAAATATACTCAACAAACCCACCTTTCCCCTCAAATATCCGGCATGGTTCTTAAGGAGACCCACACTCTCAAGCCTGCGAAACGAAGAACTCAGCCCTTCCATCGGCTCATCATGTCATGTGACAGCTCTCGCAGAGCATCCAGGAGTGTTTGCTCCTCTCTAACGGCTGCCTGGTACCCGGTGATTTTTCATTTCGTGGTTCTCCCAGCCCGAGCCTGGAGCTGAGCATGCTGCTCTCTGCCTGTGCGCTTTCAGTGTTTGCAGATGGCATACACATGTGAAACTATGTGTCATTTTTCCTTCTGGATTTGGCTTCCAGTACTTGGCACAATCTTCTAATTACTAGAAATTACATTTCTAGTAATTTACTAGAAATTTACTAGAAAGGTGGTTCCCCCCCACTTTTTTTTTTTTTTTTTTTGGTTTTTCGAGACAGGGTTTCTCTGTGTAGCTTTGCGCCTTTCCTGGAGCTCACTTGGTAGCCCATGCTGGCCTCGAACTCACAGAGATCCGCCTGGCTCTGCCTCCCGAGTGCTGGGATTAAAGGCGTGCGCCACCAACACCCGGCCTCAATTCCAAAAGTTTTGGCAATAAAACAGAAATAGAAAAATAAAAAAACAAAACATTTAGATACACACACACACACACACACACACACACACACACACACACACTCAAAGAAACAAAAGAGTGAATGCGGAGGGAGAGACGTTTCCTGCCGTAGTGTAGCTGCTGATTGGATGCCCGTGATCCCGTAGGCCACCCTAAGGAAACTCAGCGTGGACCACAAAAAAGGACATGAGAGTTAGAAGGGAGTAGTTGGGAAGAGAAAGGAGACCGTCAGGAGTGTGTATGGGGTGAGATGTGTAAGTGTGTAATGGGGGACAAATATAGTCACAGTACATTATGTACACATATGAAAATGTAATAATTAGACCCACTATGAATAATTAATACATGCTACTAAGGGCTAGAGAGATGGCTCAGTGGTTAAGAGCACACACTGCTCTTGCAGAGAATCTGTTTGATTCCCAGCACCCATGTAGAGCGGCTCCCAAATGCCTGTAACTCCAGGAGACTCTGACACTGCTGGCGTCCTCAGGTACCACATTTACCAACATGCACATCCTCACACACAGATGCACATACATAATAAAATAAATCTTTAAAATTTATGCTAATGAAGGTATTAAAAATTAAAACAATGGCCGTGTGGTGGTGGCGCACGCCTTTAATCCCAGCACTCAGGAGGCAGATCCAGGTGGATCTCTGTGAGTTTGAGGCCAGACTGGGCTACAGAGTGAGATCCAGGACAGGCACCAAAACTACACAGAGAAACTCTGTCTCGCAAAAAAAAAAATTAAAACAATAACCTATGGCCTAAATGAAATGTTTGTGAGGTTTTTTTTTTTTTTTTTCTGAACAGAACACCATTTGCAGAGGCATCAAGAACAATTGATGAATGGGACCTCATGAAACTGAAAAGCTTGTATGGCCAAGGACACCGTTGTTTGGACAAAGTGTCAGGCTACAGAATATATATAACCAATTACACATCCAATAGAGTGCTAATACCGAAAACATACACAGAACTAAAAAACCCTGGACATCAAGAAAACAAATAACCAAATTAAAAAAAACGGGGCACAGACCTAAACAGAGTATTCTCAAGAGAGGAAACGCAAATGTCTGAGAAGCACTTAAAGAAATGTCCAAAACATCCTTCTTCATCATGGAAATGCAAAGCAAAACTACTCTGAGATTTTATCTTAAATTAGGTAGAAGGGCTAAGATCTATAAAAGAAATCACGGCTCATGCTGGTGAGGATGTGGGGAAGGGGGAACACTCGTCCCTTGCTGGTGGGAATGCAATCTTGTACAGCCACTGGGGAACTGGGAACAGATTGACACCAGGGTGCAGCTGTACCACTCTTGGGCATGTACTCAGAGTCTACTCTACACTACTCTACTACCAGAGAAACACCTTTTCAAACATGTTCATTGCTGCTCTATTCATAATAGCCAGAAATTGGAAACAGGTAAAGAAAATGTGAGACATTTACATAATGGGATATCACTCAGCTGTATAAAAAAATGAAATTTGCAGGCAAATGGATGGAGCTAGAAAAAAATTATCCTGAGTGAGGTAACCCAAACCCCAAAAGACAAATTTGGTATGTACTCACTTACATGTGGATGTTAGTTGTTAAGTCTTAGATAAGCAAGCTACAATCCATATAACCACAGAGGTTAGGTAGAGAGTAAGGGACTAAGGAGAAGGGACGGATAGACGGGGGCGGGGGGGGGAGTGAGAGAAGCAACTGGGGAGGGGGAGGTAAGAAAGGAGTTAGGAAGAGAATAGAGGCAGTAAAGCTAAGACCATTTGAGGGGTTGTATGGAATCCTAATATAGTAGAGTCTTCCTAAAATATATACATATATGAAGGTGATACATATATAAATGGAATTGCCAAATAATGGAGGAGACAAAGCCCCAACTGTTATCTCTCATCACCAAATGAAGCCTTCAGTTCCAGGAATGAGTTACATCTCTGTTGTTGTTGTTGTTTTCTTTTTCTTTACTCTTTTGCGGGCCTGCCACCCAGCTCCTAAATAAATACATGGAGGCTTATTCTTACTTATGAATGCTGGCCTTAGCTTGGCTTGTTTCTAGCCAACTTTTCGTAACTTAGATTATCCCATTTATCTTTTGCCTCTGGAATTTTATCTTTTTCTATTCTACATACCTTTCTTTCTTACACCATTGCTGGTTGTGTAGCTGGGTGCCTGGCTCCTGGAGTCCTCTTCTCCTCCTTTTCTTGCTCCCTGATCTCTCTCTTCCCAGATTCCTCCTCCTATTTATTCTCTCTGCCTGCCAGCCCCGCCTATCCTTTCTCCTGCCTCACTATTGGCCATTTAGCTCTTTATTAGACCAATCAGGTGTTTTAGACAGGCAAAGTAACACAGTTTCACAGAGTTAAAAAATGCAACATAAAAGAATGCAACACAACTTTGCATTATTAAACACATATTCCACAGCATAAACAAATGTAACACATCTTTAATTAATATTCTACAAGACATCTCATTGAATTGAATTCCCAAAGGGGTCCCATGGGAACCCCCAAGTAACCCAGGCTGTGGCCAAGACTATTGATTGCTCCCCACAAACTGTTAGTAAGATCTTATTGCTGAAGACAATACCTACACAACTCATTGAATGTTGAGAAGTTGAGCTGGTGCCTACCTAGCTGACAAGTGTTAATGGTACTTGAAGGTACTCTGCATTCTACCAGAGGAGAAAGGTAAATACTAACCCAGCTACAAACCTTTCAATGGATAATGGTGACCTGCATGCAAGATGTGCTAATGCAATAGTGGCACAAAGCTGTGGACATAACCAACCAATATTTGATTGGATTTAAGGCCCGATATATGAGATAGAACCCACCCCTGACACTGCTTAGGTGGCCAAGAACCTGAGATTAGCTAGACCAGGGATCTAGGGGAAAGTCAAATGGTACTGTTCTGCTAAAAGAATGTAACAACAAGATGACACCTAACGACATTCTGCTACACTCATAGATCAGTGCCTTGCTCAGCCATCATCAGAGAAGGTTCCTTCTGCAGCAGATGGAAACAAATACAGAGACCCACAGCTGAACAAGGTGCGGAGAGTGATAGCTCCCAGAACACTCAGTCCTAAATGGAATGTCTCCATCAAATATCTCCCTTCAAAGATTGTTAGAGCAGAGGGGATGGAGGACATCAAGGAACCAAGGCCTTCAGAGCAAAGCAGGACTGGAGCTCATGTGAACTCACTGTGACTGTGGCAGCATGCACAGGACCTGGACAGGTCTGCACCAGACGGGGTCTCAGTGCTGAGAGGAGAAATGGACACAAGCCCCAATCCCTAACCCAGAAGCCATCTGCAACTGATAACCAACCACAAATGAGAAATTAGGCTTTTCCCCAGTGAAGTCTCACTGGATATGCAAATGACACTTCCGGGCAGGCCCCATGCCCAGCAGTGAATGGTCAACACAACACGGACTCAACGGCATTTTTGGAGTATTTTGTTTTGTGTTGATTTTTTGTCTCATGATGCTTTGTCTGAGCTTTTTTTAAAAAAAAATTATTTTTCTTACCCTACATATATTTTGCTTATATATTATGGTTTCCAATTTTACATTTTCAGGGGAGTTCTGTGCATGCCAGTGTGTGTGTCTGCGTCTATACGTGTTTCTTGTGCTTTTTCTTTGGCTCTTTGTTTTTCTGTCCATTTGTTTTGTCCTTTTCAGGCATGTTTGTTTCAATTTTCTCTTATTGTGTTAGCTTTTCATTTTAGATGCCGGTTTGTTTCCTAATGAGAGAGAGCAAGAAAAGATGGATTTGGGTGGAAGGGGAGTTGGGGAGGATCTGGGAAGAGTTGGGGGAGAGGCAATCCTGATCAGAATATATTGTATGAAAAAAATCTACTTCAATAAAAAGTTGAGAATTTCATGGGTCTATAGTGAAATATGACTGTACTCATCCCTCCCTTCCTCCCTGCCTTTAACTCCCCCAAGGTCCTCACACATACCCACCCTCCAACTTCACATCCTTTTAAACCTTACCCATTAAGACCAGTTAGTGCTGCCCAACTGGACATGGGGCCATTCATAGACCAGTGGCCAGGCACAAGGAGAACGAGTCTCCCTCCCCAGCAGCCACCAATGGTCAGCAGCTCCTCAGCTGGGGCCGAATGAGCTCCTCGCCCAGCTATGCTGGCATTGTGGCTAGCTCGAGGTTGTGCAGGTCACTACATCCACTGTGTGTCCGTGACTGCAATGGGCACAGCATTCCCAGAAGACAGGATTTTCTATCATTCCTCACCATCCACAAGCTTTTATATTCTTCCCACCCCCATGATAAAAGATTTTTTAAGCCATACATCTGATAAGAGATTAATAGCCACAATATGCAAGGAACTCAAGTTATTAGTTAGAAATAAAACAAATGATTTTCTTAAGAAATAGACAAAGATCCTGAACAGACATTTTTCAAAAGAAGATGTGTCAAAGACTAAGAGATATGTGAGACAATGTTCAACCGCACTAATAATTGAAGAGAGGCAAGTGAAACCAGGATGGCTGTTGGATGGCCAGTCTGAAAAGGATGCCAACACCAAAGAACAGCTCTGCCTGTTTGGGATTGGCAGAGCATCCCAGTAGGACACACCCCCATAGTAAATTCCGGGCGTAGTCACAGGGCCAAAGAAGAGCTTTTCAAGCATGAGGACTGCATCAAGTACTTTGAAATAATAATATTTGGCTGCAGAGACTTATGACAAGAGTGACAGAATTGGTGCTGGTCAGATGGCCTTGCAGGGACACATCCTGCACGAGACTGTGGTGGCCTCCGGGGAAGCTAGCAGTTCCTTTTAAAATTAATATGTATGCATGTATTTGTGTGTGTGTGTGTGTGTGTGTGTGTGTGTGTGTGTCAGAGAGCAACTCTATGCAGGTCCTGGAATCAAACTCATGTTGTCAGCAGCAAGTACCCTTCTTCCCTGCTGAGCCATGTTGCCTGGCCAGTGTGTGTCTCGGGCAGTCTTTTACAAGAGTTACCACCAGACAATCTCGTGTAGGAACTTGCCCTTCATGATCTCCCAGTCACTTTGTTGTCCTGGTGTTGTTAGCATTGATACCAGTGATTTCATTTTTCATAATAACCACTCTCACAAAGACAAAGATAACAAAGGTCGATGAGGTGCGAGGAGAAAGAGAAACCCCCCTACCCGGTTAACGAGAATACAAATCAGTAAAGTTATAATGGATAGCAGAACAAACTAATAGTAGAACTGCTCTGGGATCCAGCAGCTCCTTGCTTCTGGGATTCACCCAGATGTTCTGAAGCCATTGTGTAGAATGGACCCTTGTGCACCCATGTTCACTGTGGCACTATTCAGGACAGCAGAGTTATGGAATCAATGTAAGTGTCCATCGATGGACGGATGGATAAAGAAAATTTAGCGTAAGTACACAACAGAGAGATATTCATCCTTTATAAGAAGAGAGTTGTGTACAATTCTGGCACTGTGATGACCACTCTTGGTTATCAACTTGACTACATCTGGAATTAATTAAAACCCAAGCAGCTGGGCACACCCATGAGGGAATTTTTTTCTTAATTAAATTACTTGAAGTGGAAATACCCACTTTTAATCTGGATCTTTTGAGGTGGGAAGATCTACCTTTAATCTAGACCACAGCTTCTGCTGGCAGCCCATATGAGGACATGGAAGAAGGAAGCTTGCTCTCTTGCCTGCCTGCTCTTCTTCTCACTGGCAAGTCCATCCCTTCACTGGCATTACAGACTGCTTGTCTGGAATTCTGGCATAGACTGAAGACCAGCTGAGACATCCAGCCTTGTGGACTGAACAACTACTGGATTCTTGGACCTTCTATTGGTAGACAGACAGTCATTGTTGACTAGCTGGACCACACAGCCTGTAAGCCATTCTAATAATAAATCCATATAAACACACACACACACACACACACACACACACACACAATCAGTTCTGTTCCTCTAGAGAACCCTGATTAATATAGATTTTGGTCCCAGAAATGGTTTTAGAGCAACAGAAGTGTAAGGATATACTTTTTAAGTATCTAGAATAGGCTTTCCAATTTGCCAATACCTACAGTTACTGAAGCATATCCGAGAAGCTTGGAGAGTGCTGAAAGCCCATCCATGGTAAGAACTATTTTACAAACTTTTTAAAAAGGACTTAATTCACTTTATTTTTCTTACATAAAAACCCTTGTGTGGTGGCCACAGCTGGAGCCTGGCTCCTCTGAATAGAGACTCTTATGTGGGTTTTCACAAGATGGTCAGTGAATTCCTGATAAGGAGGAGACTTGGTGAACAGAGTCTCTTTCCAGATGTCAGGGGTCAAGTAGCTGTAGGTCTTGGAGATGGCATCAAAGGTGGTTTTGTCAAAGATGACCAGGGTGGCAGTGCAGCCCCTGGCTGATGTGTAGCAGTCATCAATACCCGCCATCATCAGTAGCTTCTTGAGCCCAGGAGCAGAGATGATGCCAGTGCCTCTGGGGGCAGGGATGAGACGCACAACACAGAGCCACAGCAGCCTGTCACTTTGCACAGAACTGTGTGGGACTTGTCAATCTTGTTCCCCAACTAGTCTCTCTACACAGGGACAATAGAAAGCTTGGCCAAGATAATGGCCCCTCAGATGGCAGTGGCTACCTCCTCGGAGCACTTAACATCAAGACCAACATGACCATTGTCGTCCCCAGTATCGACAAGAACTCCTCTGGCCAACCCGAGTTTGCTTCTGCTCTGGCGTGACCTTTAGAGCCTCATCCTTTAGGGATGTGTCCAGGAAAAAAGTCAATAATCTCAGATTTCTTCATGGGCAGGGAGAACAGGTAGATCTCCTCCCGGGATTGATCTTCATGTCCTTGACCAGGGGGCCCAGCTTGGTGATGGATCCACTCCTTGTTTTCAGCTTTACCTCCATGAGCCCTACAGCCTTGACCATGGCCACAGTCCCCTAAGATTGCTGCTGAATTCTCTGTGGAACCCACTGCAGGCTCCTAATCCTGGGCCCTGGCTCCTCCGGGCCCACCTGCTGCTCTGGTGTCATCTGTCTTTGGTGTTTTCCAGAAGGAGAAGCAGCTATTTTTCAGACTTAAGGAGACAAATGCATTCGATTAAACTGACAGTGGCTTTGGTGATTCTGTATGTAAAACTTTTGACAGTTTGTGAAAAAACTAAGGGAGATGCTGCTGCTGGTGGTTGGTTGTTCCTCTCACCTCTGGATAAAGGAAAAGGACGAGCTTCTTGATAAAATGAACCAACTTCTAGCATCTCAGAATATGGTGAAGGACAACAATGAACTCGGTGATAAAACTGACCATTTCCAGAAACACATAACAGTCTGCAGGTTTCTAAGTGTGCCCTGGAAGAGAATCTTAGTTTAGGGATATTTGATGGCATTGTGAAACCCAAGACTGTTAATAAAATGAACCTTGGATCGGGGTGAAGCCAGCAACTAGTTGACAGGAATTGCCCATAGAGAGTATGGAGGACCCAGGAAGACAGAGAGAGAGACGCACAGAAGGAAGTAGGGAGGGACTTGGAGTTTCCCGGTCTTTTGGGTTTGGGACAGCTGGAGAGATGCTCTATTGCTGGGTCTTCCCGCCAAAAGGGAGGTCACCTGGTTTCTTCTCTGAGCTAGCAGGTTTTCACCACAACGTCTGACTCCTGAGTCTTTATTGGTAAAATAGAACAATAGAGACTTACCTAAAAACTACAGGCAGCAGTGGCAGAGCCCATGCCAACGGGACCAGAAATCCCGCCAGGTTGCAGCCTGAGTGGTGAGGTGCTGTCTGAAGGGCCCTGGGGCTGCAGATGGTAGTTAAAATGTCAGTAGGTTCAGGTGTGACTGCTAAGTCGATGGGAAAACAACGAATCTCTCCAGCAGCCACAGAGCTCAATTTTGAGAACACCAAACTGAAGTCCTCATTGCAAAGTTGGCTGAAATACCTCGAAAATTTAAGCCCCAGCCTCAGAGGGTGTCCACAGTTAAAGTAAGGGCATTAATTAGTAAAGACTGGGATCCTATAACTTGGGATGAAGATGTGTGAGAGGACCATATTAAAGCTGAGAACTTTGAATCATTAGATTCTCAAGGGTTTATCTCACCTGGGGAAGTAGTCCCTCCACCCTCAGCATAAGAGGTACTCACAGCCCCAGCCCCTGAAATATTGTGTCTTCTGCCTTTGACTGAGGAAATTAATTTTTATTGTCTGCTGAACCAGCAGTGACTTTCTCTGAAGGGGATGCCAGACAAGACAATACTGATGTCCCTCACTGCCCACCAATGTATTTGTCTCCAGACCTCTAACTAAACTTAGTATAGTTAGGCTCCTAGAGAGGAGGAAGAAAGTGTAGTCCATGAGGAGGTACGCTACACTACTAAATAGCTTAATGGGCTTGCTAATTCATTCATGCGTAAGTCTGGGAATATGTGTGGGAATGGATTTTAAGGGTGTGGGATAATTGTGGAAGGAACATAAAATTGGATCAGGCTGAGTTTATTGATATGGGCCCACTGAGTGGAGATTCTAGGTTTAATATGGAGGCTCGCACAGTTAAAAAAAAGTGTCAAAAGTTTGTTTGCATGGTTGGCTGAAGCATTTGTCAAAAGCTGGCCTACTGAAAAGGAGCTGGAGATGCCTGAGATGCCTGATATCCCTTGGCTTAGTGTTGATGAAGGGACTTCAAGGCTCAGGGAAATGGCAATGCTAGTGTGTAAAACCTAATCTTCCCAACAGGAAGGCCCAGAAGACACGCCCTTCTCTAATCCTATAAGATGTAAACGGTGAGAGGGCATCAGCACATTTGAAGAGCTTTATTGGTGTCCTTTTCCTTGTGCCAGACCTTAGGGTTGGAGATGCTGCTACTCAGTTAAATGAATTAAATGTGATGGGTTTGATTGGGCACAAAGTAGCAGGGGCCAGGTGGCAGCACTGAATCCCAAAGGCCAGCTGATCATTGTTATCATAATGGATGGATGGGCAGGGACGTGGAAAGAGCGTGACTGGAAAACTGGTGAGACAGACATCCAGGGAAGAAGTATAAAGCTATAGCTCTCCAAATGGGTGAAGGTTGTGAAGATACTTGTGTCTCATGTAAATGCTCATCAAAAGATGACTTCAGCAGAGGAGGAGTTCAATAATCAAGTAGATGGGATGACCATTCTGTGGACAGTCAGCCTCTTTCCCCAGCCATCCCTGTCATTGCCCAATGGGCAGTTGAACAAAGTGGCCATGGTGGCAGAGATGGAGATTATGCATGGGCTCGACAACATGGGCTTCCACTCACCAAGGCTGACTTGGTTACAGCTGCTGCTGAGTACCAGATCTGCCAACAGCAGAAACCAATACTGGGCCCTAGATATGGCACCATTTCTCAGGGTGACCAGCCAGTGACCTGGTGATAGGTTGATTACATTGTACTCCCTTTGTAGAAAGGGCAATGCTTTGTAATTATTGGAGTAGACACTTATTCTAGTTATGGATTTGCCTTTCCTGCACATAATGCTTCTGCCAAAACCGCCATCTGTGGACTTATAGAATGCCTGATCTACCGACATGGTATTCCGCATAGTGTTGTTTCTGACCAGGGAACTCACTTCACAGATGGAGAAGTGTGACAGTGGGCCCATGAGTGTGCAATCCAGTGGTCTTACCCTGTTCCACACCATCCTGAAGCAGCCGGCCTGATGGAAAGATGGAATGGCCTTGTGTAGACTTAATTATAGCACCAATTATGTGGCAGCAGCCTGGAGTCCAGGGCAGGGTTCTCCAGAAAGTGGTTTATGCTTTGAATCAGTGTCCAATATATGGTATGATTTTCCCATAGCCAGACTCCAAGGGTCCAGAAATCAAGGAGTAGAAAGCGAAAGAGTTCCACTCACCACCACTTCTAGTGACTCACTAGGAAAATTTTCTGCTTCTTTTCCCCACATTCTTAAGTTTGGCTGGCTTAGAAGTTTTGGTTCCAGAAGAGGGAACCCTCCTTCCAGGAGCCACAACTAATATTCTATTGAACTGGAAGCTCTGACTTCTCCTGGGCCACTTTGGGCTTCTGATGCCCTTAAACCAATAGGCTAAGAAAGGAATAACAGTGTTAGTTGCAGTGATCCATAGCACCAAGGGGAAATTGGATTGATTCTCCACAATGGAGGTAAGAAAGATCATGTCTGGAGTGCCCGAGATCCTTTAGGGCATCTCTTGGTGCTACCATGTCCTGTGATTAAAGTCATTGGGAAACTACAACAGCCTAACCCAGGCAGGATGACAAAGGGCACAGACCCTTCAGGAATGAAGGTGTGGGTCACTCCTCCAGGAAAAGAGCCAAGACCTGCTAAGGTGCTTGCGGAGGGTGGAGGAAATACAGAATGGGGAGTAGAAGAAAGTAGCTCTAAATACCAGCTAAGGCTACAAGACCAGTTGCAGAAATTATGCCTAGCATGATATAGCTATCCCGTGTACAACTGCAAGCACATTATAAATTTTAGACTAGGTGGCAATGTCCCTTGAAGGACATTCTTTTTGCATCTCAATCTTAAATATGATATCCACTGATATTCTCTTAATCAGTGCTATATTGCCTGCTAAAGAGATTGAGAGAAGAAAACAAACACCCATACACGCACATTCTTAACTAAATATGGCAGAAGCACTCACATCAATTGTCATCTTCTGTGAAAGAAAATGGAGTTATTAAGACTCAGACCTAAATCCAGAGACTGAGACACTTGCATACACATGCAGTTAGGATTAAACCACAAATGTTCCAGTAGACTTGGAGAAATCATTTAGGTGAATATCCCTGCCTTCAACATGTCTCAGCTGAGAAAGTCCCCGTTAACTGAACAATTAACGGGTTGAAGATTTCTGTTCAGCCAATGAGATATCTCCCCAAACAAACACTGTGGAAATCACCTTTGTGATAGTTAATGTTGATTATCAACTTTACTGGATCTGGAATCACCTAGCAGGCAAACCTCCTGTCACACCTGTGAGGGATTATCCACATTACATTACCCCGGGGAACGGCAGTGAGGAATTATCTTAAATTAGCTGAAGCCAGAAGACCCATCCTAAAAGTAGGTGGCACCATCCCATGCCCTGGGGCCCAGAACTGCATAAAAAGTGGAAAACAAGTTGAATACCAGTATGCAGTCTCCCTCTTGGCTGAGAGCACAATGTGACCAGCCGTCCCAGGCTTCTGCTGTCGTGACTTCCACCAGGACACACTGTGACCCAAAATAAAATCTTCCTTCCCTGAGTAGCTTTTGCCAGAACATGTTGTTACATCAACAGGAAAAGAAACTCACACCCATAAGCAACCTCTCCTGCCTTTGCCGTATAGACACTGCCCAGCTGCCCTCATTTAGCAGACCAAGGAGCAATTCCTAGTTCCCCACATCAATCTCCTCCCTTAACCTCGATGACAGTCTACTGGGGGATGGGTAGGCTGTTGGAGTAAACACTTGTGATAGGCAGAATCAAGGAAAAGTGAAGGTGAACAGCTTTGTTGAATCGATCTAAAAGGCACTGTGGCTTCCTTCTCGATCGGTCTCCCAGAGTGCTCTTCCTGGCAGATGCCCGTGGCTATCAATGAAGATATAATAATACAATTCCAGTTCATGTGTCACAAAGCACCCCCACTAGATGGTCCATGAAGAGCAAAAGTAGCACTCATTCTTTATTTCTTTTAGCAGTGCACAGCATATGGCCACACAGTCTCTGCATGGTGCCAACAGCAGGGATGTGGGTGTGTGTCCTGGGTTCCCGCCCAGAAACCCAACTGCACTTGTATCAGATGGCTCTTAATTATTTATCTCTAAGCACCCCGCCTCCTTTCAGTTCATGTCACAGTCCACAGCATCAAACAAAGTTTTTAATGGAACTTTTGATGGAAAAGTTTTTAAGCTTGAGCTTTTACACATGTGCCTCACACACTCAAAGTTCACCCTGTGCATGACTTGGCTCAGTCATGGTGTGTACCATGCAGGAATGCACACACAAGGATAGTGCTTCTTCTGTTCTCTATAGCATTGACACCACAGGATGTCTAGTCACAGACATTCTATCACAGATTTCCACGTTTCTTTTGTTCTCACCCTGAGCCCCATTACCATGAAGGTGACATTGTCTTCTTTGGGGGTTGGACCTGGTGTCTGAGCATCTCGGGCAATCTCTGTACCACTGAACTACATCCTCAACCCAACATAAAGGCTAATTTTACAGGTCTTTTGGAAATACTCTGCCCTGTGCCTTTTTCTTTCTTACACCAATTATATTTTGTGTTGTGTGTACGTTTGTATTTTTCTATGTATGCACACGTGTGTGTGGAAGATAAAGGACAACTTTTATGAGTCAGCCCTCTCCATCTACACGTGCATTTGGGGATCTAGCTCAGGAGATCAAGCTTGGCAGCAAGCACCGTTGGGTGCTGAGCCATCTCACTGGCCCTGTTTTTTAAGACAGTGGCAGTGTTCTTTAGCTTGATGCCTTCCCCTTTAGAGACAGAGGTTTTCTACTTTTCTGAGAGACTTCAATGGTTTCATAACTTCCATTGCATTACCAGAAAATGTCTTATTATGCTCTGCCTGGAAATATATAAAAACATTGGTGGAGTTTTCTTAGTTTCTATTCAAAGCACCATGACTAAGGCAAGTTATAGAAAGAAAGCATTTAATTGGGGACTCACTTACTGTTTAGGATGGTGAGTCTGTGGCATCATGGTGGGGAGCATGGCAGCAGGTAGACAGATATGGTGGAGAGAGAGAGAGAGAGAGAGAGAGAGAGAGAGAGAGAGAGAGAGA
>CABHPR010125692.1:8926-33059 GCA_902168415.1 Peromyscus melanophrys | reverse complement strand
CAGTAGGTATAACACACTCACTGGTTCTACAGACACACTACTAACATCTCTGATTCTATTCTGCTGCATAAGGAAGTTGATCTACATCACACACGAGTTCAGAAGAGAACAAGAGAAAGACTGGAGAGAGCAGCTGCCATGCAGTCATACAACCCACAGACCGCCAGCCATTGGCTTGCTTTGCTTTCAAATGTGACAGTGATTCAGTCCTAAAATCCAACCCTGACAGTAAAGGTGAGGGAAAGCATGGGAATGACCCAGAATATGCTAAACACAGCAGAAGTTAGTCATGCCCTCTAAGTGCTGCTCAAACTGTGGCCTCAGAGACAAAAGAATTGAGTCCTGTTTTAAATCACTAAATCACAGAGAGATAACTGACACAATCACTGTGACATGGGTTTGAACCCTAGCTGATAAAGGATTACAATGTTCTTAATGGTATCACAAGAGTCATCACAGTGGTGATGGCAGTGGGGTGTGTGTGTGTGTGTGTGTCTGTGTGTGTGTGTGTGTGTGTGTGTGTCTGTGTCTGTGTCTGTGTGTGTGTGTGTGTCTGTGTCTGTGTCTCCGTGTCTGTGTCTCCATGTCTGTGTGTGTCTGTGACTGTGTCTGCGTCTGTGTTTGTTTGTCTATGTGTCTGTGTCTTTGTGTCTGTATGTGTGTTGATTTGTTTTTGTCAGGCAGGGTCCTTCACCTACAGTTCAGGCTGGCTTTTAACTCACCATGTACACAAAGATGACCTTGAATACATTATCCTTGTGTCTCCACCACCCAAATGACCAATTATGGTCATGGGCCATCATTCTTAGTTAAGGCTTTTTTTTAATTTTATAATTAATTTTACATATCAGTCATGGATTCCCCTGTACTCCCTCCTCCCACCCCAACCAATCCTCACGCTCACCCCAATCCACCCCCCATTCCCACCTCCTTCAAGGCAAGGACTCCCCTGGGGATTCAGCTCAGCCTGGTAGATTCAGTTCAGGCAGGTCCAGTCCCCTCCTCCCTGCACCTAGGCTGAGCAAGTGTCCCAGCATAGGCCTTAGGTTCCAAAAAGCCAGCTCATGCACTAAGGACAGGTCCCTGTCCCACTGCCTGGGAACCTCCCAAACAGTTCAAGCTAATCAACTGTCCCACTTATCCAGAGGGCCTGATCCGGTTCCATGGGAGCTCCTCAGCTATTGATTCATAGTTCATGTGTTTCCACTAGTTTGGCTATTTGTCCCTGTGCTTTTTCCAATCATGGTCTCAATATCTCTTGCTCATATAATCCTTCCTCTCTCTCAATGATTGGACTCCTGGAGCTCCACCTGGGTCTTGGCCATGGATCTCTGCATCTGCTTCCATCAGTCACTGGATGAGAGTTCTATCACGACAGTTAGGGTGTTTGGCCATCCTATCACCAGAGTAGGTCAGTTCAGGCTTTCTCTCAACCATTGCCAGTAGTCTATTGTGGAGGTATCTTTGTGGATTTCTGGGGACCTCTCTAGCACTTTGCCTCTTCCTATTCCCATGGGGTCTACATTTATCATGGTATCTCTTTCCTTGTTCTCCCTCTCTGTTCTTGATCCAGCTGGGATCTCCCGCTCCCCTAAGCTCTCTTTCCCTCGAACCTTGTCCTTCATTACCCCCACTCATGTCCAGTTCTATAGCCCATTTCTTAATTGGACTGTTGGGCATTTTGATGTCTAATTTCTTGAGTTCTTTATATATTCTGGATATCAGCCCTCTGTCAGATGTGGGGTTGGTGAAGACCTTTTCCCATTCTGTAGGCTGTCGTTTTGTCTTGTTGACTGTATCCTTTGCTCTACAAAAGCTTCTCAGTTTCAAGAGGTCCCATTGATTAACTGTTTCTCTCAGTGTTTGTGCTACTGGTGTTATATTTAGGAAGTGATCTCCTATGCCAATGCATTCAAGACTACTTCCTACTTTCTCTTCTATCAGGTTCAGAGCAACTGGATTTATGTTGAGGTCCTTGATCCACTTAGACTTAAGTTTTGTGCACAGTGACAGATATGGATCTATTTGCAGCCTTCTACACATTGACATCCAGTTATGCCAGCACCATTTGTTGAAGATGCTTTCTTTTTTCCATTGTACAGTTTTGGCTTGTCAAAAATCAGGTGTTCATAGGTGTGCGGATTAATGTCAGAGTCTTCAATTCTATTCCATTGGTCCACATGTTGGTTTTTATGCCAGTACCAAGCCATTTTTATTACTGTAGCTCTATAGTAGAGCTTGAGGTCAGGGATCGTGATGCCTCCAGAGGTTGTTCTATTGTACAGGGTTCTTTTGGCTATCCTGGGTTTTTTGTTTTTCTATATGAAGTTGAGTATTGTTCTTCCCAGGTCTGTGAAGAATTGTGTTGGTATTTTGATGGGGATTGCATTGAATCTGTAGATTTCTTTTGGTAAGATTGCCATTTTTACTGTGTTAACCCTGCCTATCCATGAGCATGGGAGATCTTTCCATTTTCTGACATCTTCTTCAATTTCTTTTTTCAGGGACTTAAAGTTCTTGTCATATAGGTCCTTCACTTGCTTAGTTAGAGTTACCTCAAGGTATTTTATATCATTTGTGGCTATTGTAAAGGGTGATGTATCTCTGATTTCCTTCTCAGCCTGTTTGTCAATTGTATATAGGAGGGCTACTGATGTTTTTGAGTTGATCTTGTATCCTGCTATGTTGCTGAAGGTGTTTATAAGCTGTATCAGTTCCTTGGTTGAATTTTTGGGGTCATTCATGTATACTATCATGTCATCTGCAAATAGTGAAAGCTTGACTTCTTCCTTTTCAATTTGTATCCCCTTAATCTCCTTATGTTGTCTTATTGCTCTGGCTAGAACTTCAAGTACTACATTGAATAAGTATGGGGAGAGCAGACAGCCTTGCCTTGATCCTGATTTTAGTGGAATTGCTTTGAGTTTCTCTCCATTTAATTTGATGTTGGCTGTTGGCTTGCTGTAAATTGCCTTTATTATGTTTAGGTATGTTCCCTGTATTCCTGATCACTCCAAGACCTTTATCATGAAGGGGTGTTGAATTTTGTCAACTGCCTTTTCTGCATCTAGTGAGATGATCATGTGGTTTTTTTCTTTCAGTTTATTTATATGGTATATTACATTGACAGACTTTCGTATGTTGAACCACCCTTGCATCCCGGGGATGAAGCCTACCTGATCATGGTGGATAATTGTTTTGATGTGTTCTTGGAGTCTGTTTGCCAGTATTTTATTGAGTATTTTTGCATCAATGTTCATGAGGGAGATCGGTCTGTAGTTCTCTTTCTTTGCTGCATCTTTGTTTGGTTTAGGAATCAGGGTAATTGTAGCCTCATAGAAGGAATTTGGTAATGTTCCTTCTGCTTCTATTGTGTGAAACAATTTAAAGAGTATTGGTATTAACTCTTCTTTGAAGATCTGGTAGAATTCTGCACTGAAACCATCTGGTCCTGGGCTTTTTTTGGTTGGGAGACTTTTAATGACTGTTTCTATTTCCTTAGGGGTTATTGGACTATTTAAATAGTTTATCTGGTCTTGATTTAACTTAGGTATGTGGTACCTATCCAGAAAACTATCCATTTCTTTTAGATTTTCCAGTTTTGTGGAGTAGAGGTTTTTGAAGTATGACCCGATGATTCTCTGGATTTCCTCATTGTCTGTTGTTATGTCCCCCTTTTTCATTTCTGATTTTGTTAATTTGGATGCTCTCTCTCTGTCTTTTGGTTAGTTTGGATAAGGGCTTGTCTATCTTGTTGATTTTCTCAAAGAACCAACTCTTTGTTTCATTAACTTTTTGTATTGTTCTCTTTGTTTCTATTTTATTGATTTCAGCTCTCAATTTGATTATTTCCTGGCATCTATTCCTCCTGGGTGACTCTGCTTCTTCTTGTTCTAGAGCTTTCAGGTGTGCTGTTAAGTCACTAGTGTGAGATTTCTCTGACTTCTTTATGTGGACATTTAATGCTATGAATTTCTCTCTTAGCACTGCTTTCATAGTGTCCCATAAGCTTGGGTATGTGGTGTATTCATTTTAATTGATCTCTACGAAGTCTTTGCTTTCTTTCTTTATTTCTTCCTTGTCCCACTGGTGATTCAGTTGAGCATTATTCAGTTTCCATGAGATTGTAGGTTTTCTGTAGTTTTTGTTGTTGTTGAAATCTAACTTTAAACCATGGTGGTCCAATAGAACACAGGAGGTTATTCCAATTGTTTTGTATCTGTTGAAATTTGCTTTGTGGCCAAGTATGTGGTTGATTTTAGAGAAGGTTTCGATTTGGCAGATCTGTCCAGTGGTGAGAGTGGGGTGTTGAAGTCTCCCACTATCAATGTGTGGGGTTTTATATGTGATTTAAGCTTCAGTAATGTTTCTTTTACATATTTGGGTGCCCTTGTGTTTGGGGCATAAATGTTCAGAAATGAAACTTCATCTTGGTGGATCTTTCCTGTGATGAGTATGTAATGCACTTCTTGATCTCTTTTGATTGATTTTAGTTTGAAGTCTATTTTGCTGGATATTAGGATGGCTACACCCACTTGCTTCTTAAGACCATTTGATTGGAAAGTCTTTTCCCAGCCTTTTATTCTTAGGTAGTTTCTATCTTTGAATTTGAGGTGTGTTTCTTGCATGCAGCAGAAAGATGGGTCCTGCTTTCGTATCCATTCTGTTAGCCTGTGTCTTTTTATAGGTGAATTAAGTCCATTGATATTGAGGGATATTAATGACCAGTGATTGTTCATTCCTGTTATTTTTTGGTGATAGTGTTGTGTACTTCTCTTCTTTGGGGTTTACTTCTGTGGCTTTATCTATTGCCTGTGTTTTTGAGGGTGTATCTGACTTCCTTAGGTTGGACTTTTCCTTCTAGTGCTTTCTTTAGGGCTGGGCTTGTGGATAAGTATTGTTTAAATTTGGCTTTGTCTTGGAATGTCTTGTTCACTCTGTCTATGATGATTGAAAGTTTTGCTAGGTATATTAGTCTAGGCTGGCATCCATGGTCTCTTAGTGTCTGCATTACATCTATCCAGGTCCTTCTGGCTTTCAAAGTCTCCATTGAGAAATCGGGTGTTATTCTGATGGGTTTGCCTTTATAACTCACTTGGCCTTTTGCCTTTGCTGCTCTTAATATTCTTTCTTTATTCTGTACATTTAGTTGTTTAGTTATTATGTGGCAAGGGAACTTTTTTGGGGAGTCTAGTCTGTTTGGTGTTCTATAGGCTTCTTGTATCTTCATAGGCATTTCCTTCTTTAAGTTGGGAAAGTTTTCTTCTGTGATCTTGTTGAATATATTTTCTGTGCCTTTGAGTTTGTATTCTTCTCCTTCCTCTATCCCTATTATTCGTAGGTTTGGTCTTTTCATGGTGTCCCAGATTTCTTGGACATTTTGGGTCATGACTTTGTTTGCTTTAGTGTTTTCTTTGACTGATGAATCTATTTCTTCTACCGTATCTTCAACGCCAGAGATCCTCTCTTCCATCTCTTGCATTCTGTTGGTTATACTTGCATCTGAAGTTCCCGTTCATTTACTCAGATTTTCTATTTCCAGCATTCCCTCTGTTTGTGTCTTTTTCATTTTTTCTATTTCCCTTTTCAGGTCTTGGACTGTTTCCCTCATCTGTTGCATTGCTTTTTCATGATTTTCTTTCAAGGATTTATTATTTTCTTCTGCTCTTTTTGTCCTTTCCTCTAGTTTTTTATAGCGTTCTTCCCATTTTTTGTTTGTCTGTTCCTCAATTTCATTTGTGATTTCTTCTTTATAAGCCTCTAGCCTCTTCATGATGTTATTCATAAGGTTGCTTTCTTCTGCTTCTTCCATTTTGTGATGTTCAGGTCTAGCTTTTGGAGGAGGGCTAGGTTCTGGTGATGCTGTATTGCTCTTTATTTTGTTGTATGTACTTCTGCCTTGACGTCTGCCCATCTCCTTGTGGATTCGTTCTTGGTCTTATCAGCACTCTTGGTCCAGACAGAGCTGACAAATTCAGGAAGCTTCTCTCTGGTCCAGATGGAAGCTCTGGGCCTGATGGGAGCTGGGACCTGGTCTCTAAGTCTCAGGAAGTAGCTGGGGTCTCAGGCGGATGGATGTGGGGGCAGAGTGTGGAGACTGCAGGGTCTGTGTGGGGTCTTGGAAAAGGGGAACCTTCCCACCTGGCCCATCTGATGGCCAGAAACTGGAGCCAAGTTGGGCACGTCTTCCCCAGAATGGCTGGTGCCCAGGGATGGGACCTAGGGGCAGGTCTCTCTTGGTATGACCCCAGGCATTCACCTCTGGTCCAGATGGGAGTCGATAATAAAATCTTAATTGTATGCCACATGGCAGCCATGTATGTATGGGACAGAATTGAGGAAGCAGGGAAGAAAATTGAATCATTTACAAAAGTTATATAGGGCCCAAAAGAAACCTTCACAGATTTCTTACAAAGGCTGTCTTCAGCACTAAATAGAATGATACCAAATTCAGAAGCTAGACAGATAATAATTGAATCTTTGGCTTTTGAGAATGTCAATGCAGCATGCAAAAAGGTAATCAGGCCATTAAAGGTGAGATCAGGACCCTTATAGGATTGGATCAGGGACACAATTAATATTGAATCTCATGACCATGATAATACGAGGATAGGAGAGGTGATTTCAAGAGGTTTGGAGAAAATAATAATGTCAGATGCTTTAATTTTGGTAAACAAGGTCACCTGAAAAGGGACTGTAAACAAGGCATTCCTAGAAACAATGTTTCTTCAAGGAACAATGGCAATAGAATGCCCCTCCCTTCTGGATTATGCAGAAGGTATGGTAAAGGTAAACACTGGACTAATGAATGTAGATCAACAAAGGACAGACAAGGTAATCCTTTGCCTTTATCATTGGGAAAGTCCCTGAGGGGCCTCTTGCAGGGCTCCATGGCAAATTCAGTTCAGTCCTTTCCTGCCATTGTAGAACAAACCCCTTCTCAGAGCAATTAAATAATCAAATGCCTTTTGTAATAAATCATACTGTTTGGGTGATAGAAAAGCTATAACAGAGAGAACAGAAAATTCAGGAGAAACCATAAAGTGAATTTTTTGGCAAACTTCTATAAATGAACAAAGAAAAAATTAAAAATACAAATAAATGACATTCTCTTGGAGGGACTTGTAGACAAAGGTGAAGATGTCTGCTGTGTATGTCATTCTGTATGCTGTGAATGTGTGTTGCTCTGATTGGTTGATAAATAAAATGCTGATTGGCCAGTAGCCAGGCAGGAAGTATAGGCATGATAAGCAGACAAAGAGAATTCTGGGAAGAGGAAGGCTGAGTCAGGAGTCACAAGCCAGACACAGAGAAAGCAAAATAACAGGCAGAACTGAGAAAAGGTACCAAGCCATGTGGCTAAATATAAATAAGAATTATGGGTTAATTTAAGTGTAAGAGCTAGTCAGTAATAAGCCTGAGCTCATAGCTGAGAAGTTATAATTAATATAAGCCTCTGTGTGTTTATTTGGGTCTGAGCAGTTGTCGACTGGGCAGGACACAGAAAAACTTCTGACTACAGATGTCACAAAAATTGCACCAGAATCTTGGCATCCAAATTAGCCTCTTCAGGAGGTAAATGTTCAGCTGTTAGGGTTTGGAACATTATCTCCAGTGAAACAGAGCATAAGATGGATTGAATGTATAGGGCCAGAAGGACAGAGAAGAAAATTAAAACCATATGTGCCTAATATAGCTATGAATTTATGGGGCTGTGATCTATTACAAAAATGGAACACCCAGATTAACATTCTTCCAACTTCAGAAACAAACCATAAACTAACACATATTTCCGAGAGAAATATTAGAAGGTATTGTTAAAAAGAACAGTCACTGGCCATCTGGACTGTATAAGAACAGTGCATGATAGCTGCTGATCTTTCAAAGTCACCAACAGCTCTACCTTTAAAATGGTTAACAGACAAACCTGTATGGGTTCAGCCATGGTCTTTAACAACAGAGAAACTGCAGGCTTTAAAGCAGCTGGTACAAGAGCAGTTAAATGCTCAGCATATTGAAGAATCAACTAGCCCTTGGAATTATCCTGTATTTGTTATTAATAAAGAAATATGGTAAATGGAGAATGACAACAGACTGAAGAGCAATTAACAGGGTAATTCAGCCAATGGGCTGTCTACAATCTGGAATTCCTTTGCCTACTCTGTAGCTAGAGTTTTCCTGCCTGGCCCACAGTCAGGACAAATCTCTGCCACCCGCCAGTCCCACAGCCTCTCAGACCCAACCAAGTAAACACAGAGACTTATATTGCTTTCAAACTGTATGGCCATGGCAGGCTTCTTGCTAACTGTTCTTATATCTTAAATTAATCCATTTCTATAAATCTATACCTTGCCACATGGCTTGTGGCTTACCGGCATCTTCACATGCTGCTTGTCATGGTGGCGGCTGGCAGTGTCTCCTCAGCCTTCCACTTCCCAGAATTCTCTCCTCCTTGTCCCACCTATACTTCTTCCTGCCTGACCACTGGCCAATCAGTGTTTTATTCATTGACCAATAAGCAACATGTTTGACATACAGACCATCCCACAGCACTACTCTGTTACCTAAAGGATGGTCTCTTACACTTATCAATTTAAATGACTGTTTCTTCTCAATACCCTAACAAGAAAAGGACTATGAAAGATTTGCCTTCACAGTGCCTACTTACAATAATTCTCAGCCTGTTAAGAGATATCAATGGAAAATTCTCCCACAGGGAATGTTAAATAGCCCAACTCTGTGCCAATATTTTGTATGACAGCCATTGGAAGTAATATGTAAGCAATTTCCTCAATCTATAGTTTACCATTACATGGACAATATTTTACTAGCTGATTCAAATGTAGATACTTTAGAAAGAATGTTTGAAGAAATAAAGAATATTTTGTCTTTTGGGGGGAATACAAATTGCTCCTGCAAAGATGCAAATAGGAGATTCTATTAATTATTTAGGATATAAAATAGGTCTACAAAAAATTAGACCCCAAAAGGTGTAAATTAGGAGATATTGATTATGGACTCTTAATGACTTTCAAAGATTATTCAGAGACATTTCCCATCTACAAATTATTGTTGAGGTAAAAATTGATGAACTGAGAAATTTATTCAAAACATTAGAGGGTGACAAGGACTTAAATAGTCCAAGAGAATTATCAGCTGAAGCTGAGAGAGAATTGGCCTTGGTGGAAAAGAAAATGCAGGATGCCCATGTGGATTGTGTGGATCCAAAGCTTGATTGCATCTTGGTTATTTTACACTCTAAGCATTCTCCTATAGGAATTTTAATGCAGAGGGAAGATATTATTTTAGAATGGATATTTCTACCAAATAAAGAGAGTAAAAAATTAAAAACTTATGTGGAGAAGATCTCTGAGTTGATTCTAAAAGGAAAATTGAGAGTTCATTAATTAGCAGGAATAGACCCAGAAGAAATTGTAGTACCTTTAACTAAAGATGGCATTAACAAATTCTGGGCAGAAAGTGAACCTTGGCAAGGAGCTTGCAGTAATTTTTGGGAGAGGTTAACAGCAAATATCCCCAAAGCAATAGAATTCAACTTATAAAGAGAGCTGATTGGATCCTGCCTCACATTGTATGGGAAACACCCATATTTGGAGCCCTTAAATTTTATACAGATGCAAACAAACAAGAAAAGGCAGGTTATAAATCAGAAAATTTAAGTAAAGTGGTTCAAAGTCCTTATAATTCAGTTCAAAAATCAGAATTGTATGCTATTCTGATGATATTAATGGATTTTTTCAGAAACTCTCAACATAGTTACTGACTCTCAGTGTGATGAAAGAGTGGTCTTACATATTGAGACTGCAGAATATATCCCTGATAAGTCAGATTTAACTTTGTTAGTTACTCAGCTACAAAATATAATCAGAAATAGGAAGCTTCCCTTATATATAACTCACATCTGATCAAATACAGGTCTGGCAGGCCCTCTAACACAAGGTAATGATGAGATCAATAAACTATTGATAGGAAATATGCTGGAGGCCTCAGAATTTCATAAAAAATTATGTCAATAGTAAGGGTTTAAAAAGTGATTGTTCCATAACCTGGAAAGAAGCTAAGGAAATTATCAGGAAATTTCCTACTTGTTCTTTTTACAATCAGCCTCCACTACCAGCAGGATGTAACCCAAAGGGTACTCAGAGGAATAAAATCTGGCAGACAGATGTGTTTCATTTTGCAGAATTTGGAAATTTTAAATATGTACAGCATACTATTCATACCTATTCAGGATTTCAATGGGCTACTGCTCTGAGTTCTGAAAAAGCTGATTCCATAATCATGCATTTGCTAGAAGTTATAGCCATCATGGGTATACCTGCACAAATTAAAACTGACAATGCTCCAGCATATGACTGGTAAAATGAAACAGTTTTTTGCTCATTACAATATAAAGCATATTACAGATATACCACATAATCCTACAGGCCAAAAGGTCATAGAAAGATCAAGTCAAACACTAAAAGATATGCTAAATAAACAGAAAAGGGTAACAAAAACACCACATATAGGTTACATAATGCTTTATTAACTTGGAATTTTCTCAAGGTTAATGAGAAAGGAACAACAGCTGCAGAGACACATTGGATAATAGAAAAAAACTATAGAGTTAAATCATCCTATATGCTTTAAAGGTGTGCTGACCTCAGAATGAAATCCAGGATATGTGCTCCATTGGGTATGAGGTTTTGCTTTTGTTTCTACAGAAGACAAGTTATGGATACCATCAAAATTAATAAATGTTTGATTTGAATAAGAGAGACCTCTTAATTAGAAGAGCATGACCATCCAATTTAAATTAACTTATACCACTAACAAATGATTTTCATTTAATCAGATATAACTTGCCAAAAGGGAATCTCCCCAAAGTTAGTCTTGGGGAAGTATTTTTGTTTTTGTCTTTCAGGAGAATGAAGGCTAAGGAAACTGAAGAAAACTGGACACATGGGACATCTGAAGAAAAAGGACAAATCATCCAGAAAAAAAAATGTCTCAAGAAAAAGAGTAAATTGGCCTATTGGTATATCACATATAAAATTTCATATCTTCCTAAATGTTTGTTTCTGCTCTTCTCTACAGACACATAACACAAATGGTGTTTATGTAGTCCCAGTTCAATTAAAAATTAAAGCTGGCTTTGGAGTTGGAGAATGGCTCTCTCCTTCTCTAAACCCAAGCATGTTTGTTAAAAGGAAAATGCAAAATCTCTGTATCATGTCAGAAGAGCCATCTCATATGGGACAGAAGAAAACCAAAATTAAGGGACTATTCTATTGGCACTAATCTCATAATTCTTTGCTTCTATTTTGATTTTTTAAAACTTTTCTTAAGGAATGAATTTTATATCAAAATTTATATGATTAATATATATTTTAACTTTTGTCATGATATTAATGGTCATATAGAGTACTAACTAATTCTAGAAAAAATGCTTCATCTAGCTGCCTGTACATGGTTTTGTATTTGAGTCTCTATCAGTTTTCTACAGGGAATAATGACCACACCTAACAGAGACTTTGAAGTCTCCAAAAAGATGATGGTGCCCCACAATAGCAATTCCATAAGGATGATGAAAATACCACTAAGCTAACAACCATCACCCAAAGATCGGCTTTGGACTACAAACTTCTCAGGACAATTTTGAGATGGGTAGCTGAGATGATCCAGCCTCACAAACTACTCAAACAATGACTTGAGATAAACACTGATTTTGCATTATGCAGAGACTGAGGAACAAATGATACAGCTACCTCTCCCAGGAATTTACAATTAACCCAAAATTTTTCTTTTCAGGTTCCCCTAAAGATGCCTCTGCCCCCAAACAGCAGGAAGTAACTTTAAGAACATAATGCCCACATTCCCAAGGGGTGGGATGGGTGGTTTTTGGTCATTCTGTGGGTTTTGGATAGTTGTATTTGTTTAGGATGGTTGGTTACAAGTTGTTATTGTTAATGATCAGGAAAAAGGCTAAACAAAGGAGATTAGATTTAAGGTTCTTGTTTGAAAAAAAAGAGAGAATATAGAATTGAATTTACTCCCCAAAAGGCATAGAGATGATAGAATAAAGGGTAGATTATTGAATCTACTCTGAAAAGAAAAAAGAGAGGATATAGATATGATATAGATAAAAAGGTAGATTATTGAATCTACTTTTAAAAGGCAACTACTAGTTTTAAATATTTTACATTGGATTTGATTTTTGTATATTGTATACAGATTATGTATATTCCTATAGATTTGAGAATGATTTATATAGATATAATAAGATAAAGAGGTAGATTATTGAATCTACTTTTAGAAAGTAACTGTTACTGGGGTAATCTGTGCTTCTCCACACAGGGCAGTGTTCCTGTGAATTCCAATGCTGCCTTCCTTACTCAGTGACTACTTTTGTTCCTTGTAGAAGTATACGGTGAAATATGGAGGAGGAAAGTGTTAGACTGACAATGGCCTGGATTTCCCTGTGGTCTATGATTTCAGTGGTGCTCAGAAGATAGCCTCTTATTACTCCCCACTTGGCCAGACTGAGTCTTTAATGCTCCTCTGAATATTCTGCAGGACTTGTGATAAATTCAGTTATTATATGTAACTGTCATTTACCATCCACTACTGCCTGCTTCTCTTCTATTAACGTTTGTGTTTTGTTTCACTTCCTTCAGTTGATTGACCTTGGGATCTCAATTATTACTAACCCATTTTACAAATGAGGAAACTGGAACACTGAAGGTCTTGGAAGTTGTTGCCAGCTTATGGAAACATCCTTTTTCAAACCCTTACTACTTACATGATGCTTTTTATGAAATTCTAAGGCCTCCAGCACATTTCCTATCAAAGGCTGATCAATTTCCTCATTACTTTGTGCTAGAGGACATGGCAGACCTATGTAGGATCACATGTGTGTTATATATAAGGGATGATTTCTGTTCCTGATTATTTCTTGTAACGGAATAAATAACAAAGTTAATTCTGACTCATTAGGGATAAATTTAGCAGTTTCAATGTGTAAAACAACTCTTTCTGCATATTGAGAGTCAGTAACTATGTTGAGAGGTTCTGTAAAATCCACTAATATCATCAGAATAGCATATAATTCTAACTTTTGGACAGAATTGTAAGGACTTTGAACCATTTTACTTAAATTTTCTGATTTGTAACCTGCCTTTCCTGATTGGTTTGCATCAATATAAAATGTAGGGGCTCCAGATATTGGTGTTCCCCATACAATGCAAGGCAGAATCCAATTAGTTCTCTTTATAAATTGAACTCTCTTGCTTTGGGGATATTTGTTATTAATCTGTCCCCAAAAAAAATACTGCAAGCTCTTTGCCAAGGTTTTCTTTCTGCCCATAATTTGTCAATTTCATCATTAGTAAAAGGTACTATAATTTCTCCTGGGTCTATTCCTGCTAATTGATGAAGTCTCAATTTTCCTTTTAGAATCAACTCAGAGATCTTCTCCACATAAGTTTTTAATTTTTTACCCTATCTATGTGGTAGAAATATCTATTCTAAGATAACATTTTCCCTCTGCATTAATATTCCTGTAGGAGAATGCTTAAAGGGTAAAATAACCAAGATGCAATCAAACTTTGGATCCACACAATCCACATGGGCATCCTGCATTTTCTTTTCCACCAAGGCCAATTCTCTCTCAGCTTCAGCTGATAATTCTCTTGGACTATTTAAGTCCTTGTCACCCTCTAATGTTTTGAACAAATTTCTCAGTTCATCATTTTTTACCCCAATAGTGGGCCATAGATAGGAAATGTCTCATAGCAATCTTTGAAAGTTATTAAGAGTCTGCAATTGATCTCTCCTAATTTATACCTTTTGGGGTCTAATTTTTGTAGACCTATTTTATATCCTAAATAATTAATAGAATCTCCTATTTGTATTTTTTCAGGAGCAATTTATAATCCCCAAAAAGACAAAATATTCTTTATTTCTTCAAACATTCTTTCTAAAGTATCTACTTTTGAATCAGCTAGTAAAATATTGTCCATGTAATGGTAAACTATAGATTGAGGAAATTGCTTACATATTACTTCCAATGGCTGTCATACAAAATATTGACACAGAGTTGGGCTATTTAACATTCCCTGTGGGAGAATCTTCCATTGATATCTCTTAACAGGCTGAGAATTATTATAAGTAGGCATTGTGAAGGCATATTTTTCTCTGTATTTTTCTTGTAAAGGTATAGTAAAGAAACAGTTTTTCAAATCAATAAATATAAGAGGCCATCCTTTAGGTAACAGAGAAAGCAAAGGAATTCTAGACTGTAAAGAGCCCATTGGCTGAATAACTTTATTAACAGTTCTTAGACTGTTACCAATCTCCATTTTTCCATATTTCTTTTTAATAACAAATAGAGGAGAATTCCAAGGGCTAGTTGATTCTTCAATATGCTAAGCATTTAGCTGCTTCTGTACCAGCTGCTTTAAGGCCTGCAGTTCCTCTGTTATTAAAGACCACCATTGCTGAACCCATAAAGGCTTGTCTGTTTACCATTTCCATTTTAAAGGTAGGACTATTGGTACCTTTGAAAGATCAGCAGTTGTTTTGCCCTGTTTATGTACAACCTGAATGGTTGTTGACTGTCCTTTATAATACCTTCTAATATTTTTCCCAGAAGCATATGTGAGTTTATGGTTTGTTTCTGAGATTTGAGGAATGTTAATCTGAGTATTCCATTGCTGTAACATATCACAACCCCATAAATTCATTGTTATGTTTCCCACATACAGCTTTAGTATTCTTCTCTGTCCTTCTGGCCTTACACATTCGACCCATCTTATGCTCTGTTTTACATGAGATAATGTTCTAATCCCTAAAAACTGAACATTTACCTCCTGAAGAAGCCAATTTGGATGCCAAGATTCTGGTGCAATCATTATTACATCCACATCTATGTCTACAATATGTCATTTATTTGTAATTTTAATTTTGGTCTTTGTTCGTTTTGAGAAGTTTGCCAAAATATTCGCTTTATGGTTTCTACTGAATTTTTTGTTCTCTCTTCTAGAGCTATTCTATCATCCAGAACAGTATAGTTTCTTACAACAGGAATTAGGTTCTTTAATTGCTCTGGGAAGATGCTTCCTCCATGATGACAGGAAATTACTTAACCAATTTGACATGGGGGCCTCTGAGAGGCCCCCCAAGTCATTTCCCAATGGCAAAGGATTACCTTGTCTGTCCCTTGTTGATCTACATTTATTAGTCTAATGTCTGCCCTTGCCACATCTTCTGCATACTGCAGAAGGGAGGAGCATTCTGTTTGGATTATTCTTAGAAAAAATATTGTTTCTAGGAATGCCGTGTTTACAATCTCTTTTTAGGTGACCTTGTTTACCACAATTGAAACATTTGACATTTCAATTTTTCTTCAAACCACTGGAAATCACATTTCCTATCCAAGCATCATCATGGTTATGAGATTCAATACTGATTGTATCTTGGATCTATTCCTCCAAGGGTGCTGATCTTGCCTTAATGGTCTAATTCTCCTTTTGCATTGTGCATTAGCATTTTCAAAAGCCAGAGATTCAAATATTATTTGTCTGGTTTCTGAATTTGGTATCATTCTATTTGCTGCTGAAGTCAATCTTTGTAAGAAATCAGTGAAGGGCCCTGTATAACTTTAGTAAATGATTCAGTTTTCTTTCCTTTTTTTTTCACTGCTGTCCCAAGCATTCAAGTCAAGGCTGCTGCACAGCATAAAGCCAGGGGGTGGTCATCATATAGAGATTGCCTTTCTACAATAGCATAATCTCCCTCTCCAAGAAGTTGGTCTTTCCATACCTCTAACCCTACTTTGTTGTTCAATAGTCTTAGCCTCATCTTTCCACCAGGTTCTCCACTTGGAAGATTAGGCTCCAAGACTACTGTAACCAAGTCTCTCCAGTCTTGAGGAATAATTCTATTACAAGTTGACCATGAGTTTAACATCTGTTTCATAAAATGTGAATACATGCCATATGAGACTATCCCTTTCATGAATATCCTCAAATCTGACATTTGCACAGGAGTCTTTCCATCTCTTACATTGCCTTGACAATATCTATCATTTGGCAGTTCCTGTAAGGTTACTGAGTAAATTAAGGTTGGCTGTTTGAAAATCTTGGGCTATTCCTCTCTAACCTTAATGCAATGCTGAGATTGGTTCTCCTTTAAATTCCTCTGTCTCAGTTTGAGTATCTCTATGATTTGTTTTAATAAGTTTTTCTAAAACTTGTATCTTGGCAGTCATATTAACCAACTTTTTTTAGTGATAAAACAAAAATGATCAAACACATAATATTTATAATTGACATTACATAAATCCCATCTAAATTAAATATCCTGTCACTTAATTGCTTCATTTTCAAAGAGTCCAGCATAATATCATACAGAGACCTAACTCCCTCCATTGTAATAGCATTTCCCATTTTTTAATGAGGAAAAAAACTTTCTCTTTTAACTAATTCCTCACTTTAAGAATTCCCATTTGTCGCCAGGTGGTGGTGGCGTATGCCTTTAATCCCAGCACTTGAGAGGCAGAGGTAAGTGGATCTCTGTGAGTTTGAGGCCAGCCTGGGCTACAGAGTGAGTTCCAGGAAAGGTGCAAAGCTACACAGAGAAACCCTGTCTTAAAAAAAAAAAAAAAAAAAAAAAAAAAAAAGAATTCCCATTTGTCTCACCAAATCTGCCAAAAATGATGATTCAGAAAACAGTGAAGTGTGGGGCTGACATAGAACAGTAGAAGCCCAAGTGGTTTTCAAGGCATCTAACTAGTGTGGCAACAGCCCAAGGAGGGGGTACAGGGAAATCCCACAACTCACCAGAAGAGAAGCCAAAGAGCCAGCTATCCGCATGGGGAAATATGCAAAAGTGGCTAACTCCTACAGTTTGGAGAGCCCAAAAGCCTATGGAATTTGCTTCCAATAGGCTGCAACAAAAATCTCAAATCAATCAGAGGCTTGAGGAAAAGAAAGGAAAACCTTAGTTAGCAGGGAAGTGACATGAGCTGGGTGCAGCTCCAGCCTGTGCCAGTGACTGCAAAGCCACAGACAAGCAGCTTTTTCATGATTAGTACCCCAAAAGTAGGATGCCAGATGTAGCTCTAGTTGTAATTGGTCTTAATAATAAAAACCCAGAGCCAGATATCAGGGTAAATGCTGAAAGATCAGAAAGACAAAGGAGTAGACCACAGCCACTTCTTACCTCACCAACTCCTCAGCCTGAAAGCGATTGGGCCCCTGTCTTCTCCTGCCTTATATTCCTCTCTGCCCAACTTATCACTTCCTGTCTCCACTGCCCTAGTGCTAGAATTAAAGGTATGTGCCTCCCAAGTACTGGGATCAAATGCATGAGAACCCAAGTGCTGGTATCAAGGTGTGAGCCTCCATTGCCTGGCTCTGTTTCTTCTAGACTGGATCAATCTAGTGTAGCCTAGGGTAGCCTTGAACCCCTGAGCTTCCTGCTTCCTCCTCCCAAGTACTGGGATTTAAGGTTTGTGCCACCACTGCCTAGCCTCTATGATTAACTAGTGGCTAGCTCTGCCCTCTGATCTCCAGGCAAGCTTTGTTAGAGCACAAACAAAATATCACCACACTACACTTTCCCATCAACCTTAGACTAGACAACAACTAGCTCTCTCAATAATTGACCATTATCCAAATATTCTTAGGGTCCCCAAGATATGCCATTGCCCCCAGAAAACATAAAGCAGTCTAGAGAACATGATGCTCGCATTCCCAAAGGTTGGTGGGTGGTTTTTGGTGGATTATAGGTATTTGTCATCATTTAGAGGAGGTTGATTAAAAGTTGTTATTGGTAATTGTCAGGGAAAAAAGCTGATAAAAGGAGATTATATTCAGGGATCTTGTTCTGTAAAGAAAAAAAGGGAGATATAGAAATGATACAATAAAATGATAGATTTTAAACTAGAAAAAAACAATTACTAGTCTCAAATATTTCACATTGATATGGATTTTTGTATATTGATACAAATTTAAAGTTATTTTTTGTTATACTTTATATAAGTTTCTATTCTTATTTAAGATATTGTAACTATGCAGTGCTGTGGGATGATCTGTATGGCAAATGTGTTGCTAATAAAACACTGATTGGCCAGTGGCTAGGCAAGAAGTATAGGCGGGACTAACAGAGAGAATTAAAAGTACAGGAAGGTGGAAGGAGACACAGCCAGCCACCGCCAGGACAAGCAGCATGTAAAAATGCCGGTAAGCCACAAGGCACGTGGCAAAGTATAGATTTATAGAAATGGATTAATTTAAGATATAAGAACAGTTAGCAAGAAGCCTGCCACGGCCATACAGTTTGTAAGCAGTATAAGTCTCTGTGTTTACTTGGTTGGGTCTGAGCGGCTGTGGGACTGGCAGGTGAAAGAGATTTATCCTAACCGTGGGCCAGGCAGGAAAACTCAAGCTACAAATGGCGCCAGAACGTGGGGCAGGAATTTCCACTTAAAACCTGAGAAAGCATAAAAAAAAGATTCTAAAACGGAGCTAAAACAGCTTCCTAATTGTCTCTTTCAAGTTAGCCGCAGCCTGCAGGCTTGAGCTACTGTATGGCGGGTTCCTGGCATGCATGTTTGACCAGCAGTATGGTGGGAATGAGGCGTCTGCAAGTGGCACATTAAGCTGCGTGGTGGATTTAGCCTTTGCTAGTACAAAACAAAAAAAGAGGTTTCTGGGCTAAACGCTGCTTGGATAAAAGCATAGACCTACGATAGCTCCCAGAGCTAGCGGTAAATGTACCACCGCCATGTTGGGAAGCTGAGGTGGGCGGAGCCAGCAGCCATAGAGCAGTTTCAGTCTTAGAATGCTGCAGTTTAAAGTAACAGGTTCACAATAAGACAGATTCAGATGGAACAAGACTTTAAATGCTTTAAAATGTGTGTAAAAATGTACGTAGGCTTCAAAGAGAAAGAAAAAGGAATATATACAGTTATATAAAGAAATAGATAGTTTTGAAAAATGAAGTCTTTAAAGAGACAGTAAAGGTAGTATAAAATATAAGCCACGTAAAGATGGATATCACACAGAGAATCTGCATTGTGTTGTCTTTGGGATTCTTAACTACAGAGAGATATTTGATTGTAAAGGAAGCTGAATTAAACCAATATGTATATTTTAAAGGTACCTTGACTTCAAAATTTGGATGTAAAGATATGTTTCTTTGGAAAGGAAGCTCTGATTTTGTTTCCACAGAAAGCCAGAGGCTATGGATTTGTTCCAGATTAAGATACATCAGGTTTGACCAGCCAAGACCACCTGAAAGGTCTCTGATGACACCATGGCTCAGATGATCCAACATCCAGAAACGTTTCAAGGCAACTGGCTTAGACGATACACTCTCATGGACTACTCCATAATTCTAAAATTTTCTTTGTGTCCCCATAAGATACAGCGCCCCCCTCCAGCAGGAAGCAGTAAGAGAAGCTACGCCCAAATTCCCAAATTACATGTAATTTACTTTAAGGTTAAAACCTTCCTTTTTGAAAAAAAAAAAAAAAAGGGAAGTGCTGTGGGATGATCTGTATGGCAAATGTGTTGCTAATAAAACACTGATTGGCCAGTGGCTAGGCAGGAAGTATAGGTGGGACTAACAGAGAGAATTAAAAGAACAGGAAGGCGGAGGGAGACACTGCCAGCCACCGCCAGGACAAGCAGCATGTAAAGATGCCGGTAAGCCACGAGCCACGTGGCAAGGTATAGATGTATAGAAATGGATTAATATAAGATATAAGAACAGTTAGCAAGAAGCCTGCCACAGCCATACAGTTTGTAAGCAATATAAGTCTCTGTGTTTACTTGGTTGGGTCTGAGCGGCTGTGGGACTGGCAGGTGAAAGAGATTTATCCTGACCATGGGCCAGGCAGGAAAACTCTAGCAACAATGCAGCTCAATTGAAAATGTAAAGTTTTAGTTCTTGATAGCTGTTTAGGATAATAAAGAAATATAGGTTCTGCTGGGTGGTGGTGGTGCACGCCTTTAATCCCAGCACTCAGGAGGCAGAGCCAGGCGGACCTCTGTGAGTTCAAGGCCAGCCTGGGCTGCAAAGTGAGTTCCAGGACAGGCTCCAAAGCTACACAGAGAAACCCTGTCTCAAAAAACCAAAAAGAGAGAGAGAGAGAGAGAGAGAAAGAAAAAGAAAGAAAGAAAGAAAGAAAGAAAGAAAGAAAGAAAGAAAGAAAGAAAGAAAGAAAGAAAGAAAGGTTCCTAGTTAGTTACCTATAACAATCAAACTGATCTGAACCAAGGGTGTGGGAGGGTTCCATGTACAAGTGGACCTCTTACCAGTTCTTTTGATTTCCTTGGCCTCAAGCAGTCTTTCTTTTAGTAGAGTCTCCCAAACATCCTGAGGGATTCAGAACAGGGAGGAGGCACGTTACCCCACTATTTCCTTGTTTTATCTTTAAAGATTAAAATAAAAAGTTATATGAAAAAGAATTATGTATGTATGTATGTATGTATGTATGTGTCTCTGTGTGGCAATGTGCACCACATTATGTGCAAGTGCCTGATAAGTCCAGAAAAGGTCATTGGATTCCCTGGAAGTGGAATTATAGGAGGTTGTGAGTTGCCTGAAGAGAGTGCTGGTAACTGCACTTGGGTCGTCTGAAAAAAGCAATGTTCTTGTAACTGCTGAGCCATCTCTCTATTAACCTTCCATCCTCATCCTCATCTTCCTGTTCCTCTTTCTCTTTTTCCTCACCTTCTCCATTTTTTTTCTGAAAGAGTCTTATGTGTCCTAAATTGACCTTAAACTGCTCTTGCAGAAGACATAGGTTTGGTTCACAGCACCCTCATAGCTCACAACTGTCTGTAACTCCAGTTCCAGGGTATCTGAACCATTCTTCTGGCCTCTTTGGGCACTACACACATATGTTGTATGTATACATGCAAGCAAATCAGTAATACATATTAAAAAGAATGTTGGGGCAGGGAAGAGTATTTGTCTTGCTTTAACTAGATTTCTTGGGTCCTCAATTTGAAATTGCTTGTGATCTTTCTACACTTCCCCTTTTTTTTTCCATCTCCTTCTCTTTCCTTAATAACCTGGATTTTGCTAGCTGTTCTTTCCTGACTTTTCACTTACCTCTTGTCCTAGTTCTTCATCCCAAAGATGTGGGGCCAGCAAAATAGATCATCTGATGGGGTACTTGCCAGTTAGCCCAATGACTTGAGTTTGATTCCCCAGATCTACATGGTAGAAGGAGAAAATTGAGCTGCAAAATTGTCCTCTGACCTCCATGGCATGATGGCTTGTGTGCCACACACACACACACACACACACACACACACACACACACACACACACATACACACATACACACATACACGCATGCATGCATGCATGCATGCACACACAGGAACACACACATATACATAAAGAAAAGTAAAAAAAATTTAAAACTATACGGATTTTCTTGGTTCCTCATTATTCTCACATGCCTTTCTTCCAATTAGAGGAAAGAATAGGAAACCTGAGTGACTTTTATCTGTGGGCTGTCCCCCATTGGGGGATATTGGATCACACTGTATACCCCAAGTTAGAATTTGTATTAATTATATAAAATTAACCATAGGTCAGGAGGTTGAGTTACCAATAGTTGACAGAAAGTAATTATATAGCATCATAGGGCACCTGGAAGAGCTATAGAGAGATTCACCAGAAGTAGTAATGAGTGATTTTGAGTGGCAAGGCTTTTTGTTTGTTTGTTTTGCTGGAGCAGAAGGACATGCTTCTTGGGAAGACACCAGAAAGAAGAGAAGGCTAGCTAGATGATACTCAACCTCTCTGAGCTAGCAGGTTTTTACCCCAGCTTTTGAATCTTAAGTCTTATTCATAAATGTAATGTTAGAGATTTAGATAAAGCTACATTTAGTGACAGCAACTGAGTCTGTGCCTGTGGAAGCAGAATTCCCAACAGGCTGGGGCCTGAGTGGCTGGGCCACTGCCAAAGAAGTAGGCCAGTTACTGGAGTCACAATTGCTGGCTGAAATAGCAGTAGATTAAGGCACAGCCACTGAGCCTAAGATAAAACAACAGTCCCCTGTGTGTGACCCAGTTCCCTTGTACCAGGCACTGTTGATTGGGAGTGTGCAGACCAGTTACAGAACATTTTCATCTTTCACAGGCTCCCCATGACTTAGTCCAGGGGCTAGTTCAATAAGGACTGTGGAGCTGTGAAAAAGCAGACAGGTGAGCCAAGTTCTAAAGCTGCATGTTTTCCAGTGCAAAAGTGACAAGTTCTAGAAAAATGTAACTCAGAGAGCTAGGGAAACACAGAGGGGACCTTCTAATCCAGAGAAGGCTGCCAGGAAGACCTCACTGTGAAGGTGATTTGGCTTAAATCCTTACCTACTGTAGAGAGATGACAAGGCATGCCATTATATTCAGGGTGTCCCACTGAATAAATGACTTGCTATTTAAAAGCATGTACTACTCTTCCAGAGGACTCAAGTTTGATTCCCTACACTTATCAGGTGACTCACTGCTGCCTGTAACTCTAGTTCCAGGGAATCCAATGCCTTTAGCTTCTTTGGCACCAGCTGGGAACCTAGATGTAGCCTTATTCTCTTTTGTTGGAGATTATGGAGCTGTGCAAATTTACAAAAAAAATATTGGCTTAACAAATACAGTCTGATGAAAGTTCTGAAAGAACTGCCAAAGAGGCCATGTAAACAAGGCAACAGCCTTGCTATTGCACAAAGATAACCCTGTGTACAAGGATGAAGCAACACCTAGGAGGAAGGGCTCCATTCCACTGATGGAAAGTGCAAATAGCAGTGATACTCGAGAATGGAGGGATGACACTGGGGCAGGAGAGATGGAGCAGGTAACGGAGCACCTGAGGAAGTGTGCACTGATCATGCATTGAACATGGGGTCTGGGGACCAGTGGAACAGGTTCTCAGAACTTAGCATGACTGATGCCATGCTAGATGTCCCAAGGCACCATCCTCACTTAAGAGCACATCACATAGACCCCTATACCTGCCAAAACAAGAACAAAGGTCTTCACCAATATCATTCATAGTTCTTAGAAAGTCCCTAAATGTACTAACCTTGCCTTTTCAGTTTGTAGCTCTGTGTATTGTTAACTATTTTTGATAATTGAAGTGTGTGTAAACCAGGGTATGGTTTTTGTAAATAAAAAGCCAAAAACAGTAAGGCTTGGGCTACATGCTTGCCTGTGTAGTCTGCCATCCAGTGAATAAAGACTTTCTGTTGGCTTTAAGAGTCCATGTGTTCTCTGATGGAGTTATCTTGCAACACCATTGTCATTTGAGGATAGGTTAGTTAAACCACTCTGAACGTTTTACTCACTTGTGGTACTTCTCATCCCAAACAGGACCCCTCTCTCTCAGGGCTGCACTGTCTTTCTCTGTTAGAAGGATGAACAAACACCATATTCCTTTGGGGGCATTGCTTGTCTCCTCTGCATGGGGAAGAAGGTGGGGAGGGGCGCTGCCCACAAGCACTTAGAATTCTATGATGTCTCCTGCTGTGGTTGTGGGAGAGCAGAGGCTGAGAGGATCACCCAGCCTCTGCATCCAGAGGCCTGAGAATCAGGTGTCCTGTGTAGCACCAAGAAGTCACTCTGAGCAAGGGCTCATAGGTGGTGACAGGGCTGGGAGTTGGGGAAGACATGGGGGTGCGGCTGCAGTAGGAGTGATTATTAAATAGGCAGAGTGGATAAACAACGATCTGCTTGGACAGAAATTACTTATGCAAGGCCTCTTAGGCATCCAGCTCCAAGGTGGACTATGGGTCACCTAGGGCTCTGCATTTGGGATTCTTGCTCCAGGGGCTGCTCTAGGATCATTGGAATTTGAGGCCTAGGCATAAAAAGGTGGTATGTAAGATAAGCTTGTGGTAAATGAAGATAAACCTAATATGATCATCTTGATAGATGGAGAAAGGGTGGTGTGTACAATCTGACATTCATTCACAGCAAAACATCCACTCACAGGGGCTGGGGAAATAACTCATTTGATAAATGGCTTGTTGGGTGTATTAGTCAGGGTTCTCAAAAGTAACAGAACTGATTTTGTGTGTGTGTGTGTGTGTGTGTGTGTGTGTGTGTGTGTGTGTGT
>CABHPR010125691.1:0-27759 GCA_902168415.1 Peromyscus melanophrys | reverse complement strand
AACGCTACATCGCTGAGATCTCCCCACACAGCTGCGGACATCCAGTTCCCTGTCTGTAACTGTGACAGTGTGCCCACAGTGCCTGTACTTACCCACTCGCCCAGAGACGGGCATTTAGGTTGCCTCCAGCTCCCCGTTCCTGTAAGGCCCACACCTGTCCTCTGTGTGGGAGAGTTTTTAGAGTCTTCTGCGGCATACCAGCTGGTACCCTCCCACCACATCCCATGGGCACACTTTTGCACTCACTAGTGGAAAGGGTGGGCAGTCCCCACACAGTGACAGCTTCCCACCCATGTGCCCAAATCTCGCTGCTCCTCCAGGTCTCTCTACTGTGTGGATGCAGAGCAGACCGGAAGTGGAAGTACCATTAGTACTTTCTTCAGGAGCAATCCCTACCCAGGGACCGAGCCGGAAATTAAATGTTACAGCTTTCAGGTTGGCGGGCTGGCTCCATGGCTGCAAGAGCTTGCAGCCAAGCCTGACCACTCAAGTTCAAAACCCAGAACCCACACGGTGGAAGGAAAGACTCCTGCAATTTGTCTTCTGACATTCCACCTCCACCAAAAATGAACACAATAAATAAATGTAATTTAATAAAAAAAATAAATGCAATTTAAACATACAGCTTCTCTGTCAGTTTCAAGATGGAGATGATTTCTGCATCATCCAAGGGCCCTAACTATCTCAGGGCTGGGAATGGGGTGAGAGAAGTGAATGGCATAAGATGTAGAATTTAGGGTGCTCACTGGGGTGGGCAAGTAAGTTTCTCTCACTCCTCCAGCCTGTGCCTGTTGCACGACTTCATGAGGAGTCTGCTTCTATTCACCCCAGATGGAGGGAGCAATAACAGACCAATGAAGGATCCCATAAGTCCAGCTTGGGGAACCAGAGTTGTTTGGGAGTTACTCACAGGATTCTGAGGGACTCCCGCCCCCGCCCCGCCCCCCCAGCTGCATCACAGAAAAACCCACCCCAGCATGGGTGAGGACTCACAAAAGCTGTGTCCCTGTACTACCTATGGGCAGCTCCACCGAAGTGTCCCCACCCTCCAGCAACTGCTTACTGCTGATGTCACTCCCTAGAGGTCCCCTTGACTCTGGTAAGTCACCGGTTTTTTATGCTTCTGTGTTCCAGTTCTCCACCCACTTTGGGCGCGGGGCATCCCCCACATCTCACACCTGTGTTCCTGTCTCCTCGGCTTTGGAGAGAACTCAAGCTCACACATGCAAATTCAGGAGTAGGACTATGATGTCATGGGGTCACAGGTCACGCCTGTGTCTATATGGTCTACTTGGCGCCGTTCACCAGAACTTCCTACATGATGGAGCGGTTGTGTCTCTGTCCCCTCCAGGACAGCACAGTCGCTCTCCATATGGATAAACTCCACACCCAGAGAGCCAACCCACTGAGGAGTGTTGTGGGTTTGTTTTGTTTAACTGAGTCAGGGTCTCATTGTGCAGCCTGGCTGTCCTGGAGCTCACTCTGTAGAGCAGGCTGGCCTCAAACTCACAGAGATCTGCCTATCTCTGCCTCCCAAGTGCTGAGATTAAAAGCATGCACCACAGCTTCTGGGTTTTGCCTTTTTTTTTTTTTTTTTTTTTTTTTTTTGTCATCTCATGCTATACCCCAGACTACAGAACCATGCACCCCAGGCTAGCCTTAGCTTTGTGAGTAATCCTCTTGCCTCAGCCTTCTGAATGCTGGGATTATGGGCCTGTGCCACCAGTGGATCCAGCTATGGACTAGAAAAAGACAAACTGTATCTGTCCTGAGGCTGTGCAATGTTTCTTGTTTGTTTTTTGGGTTTTTTTTTTTGTTGTTGTTTGTTTGTTTTTGAGACAGTGCCTTCTTATGCAGCCTGGACTAGCCTTGAGCCTCGAACTCAGAATTCTCTTGCCTTAGCTGCTCCAGTGCTGAGAATACAAGCTTGTGGCCCCACACCTGGTTACATCCCCGACCTCAGCTCTCACAACTGGTCCAGGGGGCTTGAGAGATGGCTTAGTGGACAAGGTGCTTGCTGTGCAAGTGTGAGATCATGAATTAGGACCCCCCTCCCCGCACCCACCCAAGGAGCCTGGCACAGCGGCGCGTACCTGTAACCTCATCACTGGGGAGGCAGAGACAGGAGGATCCAGAAGCTTGCTGGGCAGCCAGCCTAGCCAGATCGGTGAGCTCCAGGCTTAGTGAGAGACCCTGTATCAGAAAACCAGGTGGAGGATCTGGAGAGATGGCTCAAGGGTTTACAGCATGGCCTGCTCTAGCAGAGGGCCTGGGTTGGGTTCCCAGCACCCACGTGGTGGCTCACACTGTCTGTAACTCCAATCTAGAGGATCTGACGCCTTCCTCAGGCTTCCCTGGGCTCCTGCACACAAGTGGTGCACATGAACTCAAGCAGGCATATAAAAACAAATCTTGGGGGAGGGGAGAGAGAAAGAGAGAACTTTGTAAAAAGTTAGGTGGAGACTGGGCGTAGTGATGCATCCTTTAATCCCAGAGGCAGGTGGATCTCTGTGACTTCCAGGCCAGCCTGGTCTACAGAGTGGGTTCCAGGACAAACAGAGATATATAGTGAGATCCTGTCTTGAAGAAAGAAAAAAAAAAAGTTAGTTGCAAAGTGATTGAGGGAGAACCCTATGTCAACCTCTGGCTTCTGCATGGAGTTGTACGTACACTTGAACACACATGTGCACACCACGCAACATGTACACACACAAGAATTAAAAAATGAAACAAAATAACCTGTTCTGCAAGCTAAACACATGCCTGTACCACCAGCTCGAGGGAAGCTGAAGAAAGAGGAAGATTGTAAGTTTGAGGTTAGCCTGGGCTACATAGCAAAACTCTGTACAAAACAAAACTCATCCAAAAGAGCAACACGAAATGCCAACAACAAGCAAGCCAATAGGAAATGGGTAGAAGACAAGAGCAGTTAAACAGATAGTTAGTGGAGGAAGAGAAGCACACAGAAGCCAACATGGAAACCATTAGTGAAAATGCAAACAAAAAGCCGTGTTGAGCTCCCACTAGGAGACCAGTGGGATGACTAATAATGACAGGAATAAACGCTGTTGAGGCTTGAAGGAAGATGCTCTCTCACACACGGCTGGTGGAAATAGGATGCTACAGACAAGTCAGATTTCAATACCTCTGTGTCTCTTTCTTTTTAAAATTACCGGGGGGGGGGGGGTAGGGCAGTTCTCTCCTTCTGCCATGTGGTTCTCAGATTTGAACTCAGGTTGTCAGGCTTGGTGGCAGGATCCTGAACCATCTTGCCGGCTTTTTTTTTTTCTTTCTTTCTCTTTATTTTGAGTTCTTGCTGTGTTACCCAGCTGTCAGCTGTCATCAAACTCCTGGGCTCAAGCTATCCTTCTGCCCCACCTGAGTGGCTGGGGCTACAGATTCATGGCACTGTGCCCAACAAGAGACACTCACCAGAGGATGAACCACTCTTTGGGGAGGAAGGCTTTTCCTCTTTGGTAACTTTTTTATAGTTAGTGCACAGAATAATGGGTTTCATTATGACATCATTACATGTGTCATTTTTTTGTTTTATTTTATAATTAAAAAATGTTATTTTTGATTTTTTTTATTTTATGGGTATGGGTGTTTTACCTGCTACATGTCTGTGTAACATATACATTCAGTGTCCTGAGAGATCAGAAGACCTCCAAGCCTCTGGAACTGGAGTTACCAAGGGCTGTGAGCTGCCGTGTGGGTGCTGGGCACTGAACCCAGGTCCTTGGAAGTGCAGCAAGTGTTCTTAACTGCTGAGTCATCTCTCCAGCCCCTTGCTTTTAATTTTAATTATCGTGGGGGGGGGGGCGTGTCTCTGCACATGTGTGCAGGTCCTCAGGCCTACCAGAAGAGGGTGTCGCTCCATTGGAGCTGGAGTTCCAGGCGGTTATGACTCTCTTATGCCCCCTCACGCCCCCCACTGTTCTCTTTCCTGTTCCAAGTAATTCCCATTGTGCTTTTATGGCTTTCCTACATACACTGCTAAATGTAGATTCTGCATGAGGGAGAAATTCGTGATATTTGCCTTTCTGAGTCTGGTTTAATTTGCTTGACACGAGGCTTTCCAGTCCCATCCATTTTTCCTGCAAATGGCACAGGTTCATCCTTCCTTGCCAGGAGCATGAGTTTTAACCATTTCCTCTCGCCACCGCAGCGATTCTCACCGCTTGGATCACCTGGGATCTTGTCCTGCATGCACGTTCTCCTGAGTCAGTATTTCTGAGGCCAGGTCCGTGCTGCAGGCAGGCCTCCATCACTCTCTGGGTTTCAGAACAGTTGGACCTGGAGATGGGGTATGGCCACTGCACCAGTCACACCCGTGAGACTGTCGCCCCGGTGTCCCCTGTCCCTGTCTTCAGAGTTCCCCAGGGAGCGGCCAGGAGACCATTCTGCTGACGTAATCGCAGGGCGGGGTGAGTTAGGGAGGGAGCGGGGAGATGCCTGGTGGGCGGGGCTAGAGGATGACGGACAGAAGACCGGATCTGAAAGAGAAACCCAGGAGGAGACTGGAGCTCAGCTTGGAACCCTGACTGGAAAATCCTCAGAACCCAGAGGATGGTGGGAGGAGAGGAAGTTGCCCTGACTCACCCCGAATTTCTAGCGATGGCGAAGGCACATAGCAAGGAGGGAGATGTTTTTAAAGAAATTGGGGCACGGAGGAGGCCTTTCTTGGAATCTTAGGGGACACATGTAGGAGTTTGGGGGGATGCCAGAAGAAAGATGATGGGTTTGGATGACTTGTGCCACACACCCGTAATAAATAATGATGACAATGACTACGTTTCATGAAATGTGCCAGAAAACGGTTTTTTTCTTTTTTTTTTTTTTTTCCCTTAGGTTTTTTTTTCTTTCCTCCCGGAGACAGGGTCTCACTAGCCCTGAAACTCTCTATGTAGAACATGCTGGACTGGAATGTACAGAGATCCCCCTGCCTTTGTCTGAGGGCTGGAATTAAAAGCCTGTGCGGCCAGCAGCTCCGCATCCCCCTTTTATACAAAACCCCAGGTAGTCCAGGTTGGACTTGAACTGTCTGTGTCATCAGGGATGACCTTAAATTCTTGATCCTCCTGCCTCCACTTCTGGAGTGCTGGAATTGCAGGCATGAACAACCTCGTCCTGCTCAAACCCAAGGCTTTCTGCATGGTAGGCAGGCACCCTTCTCGAATCTTCAGTTCCTATAAACATTTTATGTCTGTGGTGACGTAGACTCCCCAAGTACCTTACTCAGTACTGTCTGTATTGAAATTTCACTGTAAACATCAAGTCTCTTTCCAGCTCCTACATACACACAAAGACCCCCAACCCCACCCTCTGGTATTTTGAGACAGGGGCTCATATGACCTAGACTAGCCTCAAACTCACCATGTAGCCTGGGATGGCCTTGAACTCCTGATGTTCCGGCCTCTAATTTCCAAATGCTTGGGAATTCAGGCACTCCCACATGCCCTGCTTATAGTTTGTTTGAGACAGGGTTTTGCTCCATATAGAAAGCTGTCATAGAACTCTTGATCCTCCGCCTCAGCCTCTTAAACTCTGGGATTACAGATTTGCAGCACCACCTCAGAGCCTGCCCTCCCCCCTTTTAAATCCAATCTGCTGTGGGTGTGCGTGATTGGTTGAGCCCAGGTCACGTGTCTGCAGAACTACTTCTCAGGTGCCAGGACTCTGGAAGTTTGAGAATTGAGGCTTCCAGAGGAAGAATAGGTCTCATCACAGTGCGACAGATTACCCTGTAGGAGGGCTTATGTGTGGGTTTTCAATGGTGTGCTTCTTGGCTCTAAATTCCTTTTTTTTTTTTTTTTTTTTTTTTTGTTTTGTTTTGTTTTGTTTTTCGAAACAGGATTTCTCTGTGTAGCTTTGCACCTTTCCTGGATCTCTCTCTGCAGACCAGGCTGGCCTCGAACTCACAGAGATCCGCCTGGCTCTGCCTCCCGAGTGCTGGGATTAAAGGCGTGCACCACCACTGCCCGGCCCCAAATTCTTTTTTTCCTACTTATTTTTTTAAAAACAAACTCTGCGTGTGTGTGTGTGTGTGTGTGTGTGTGTGTGTGTGTGTGTGTGTGCGCGCGCGCGCACGCGAGTGCACATATGTCACTAGAAACTTAACCTTGGGCATTGCCCATGTTAGGCGAGCGCTCTACCACTGAGCTGCAGTCTTTGTGCCTCTCCCTCTTGTTTTGAAAACAAGGTCTCCTGTAGTCCAGGTTGACTTTGAACTCAATATTTAGCCAAGGATGGCCTTGAACTTTTAATTCTTCTGACTCCACCTTCAGAGAGCTAGGATTACAGGTGTGCACCACCATGCCCAGCTCTCTTTTGCACACTCAAATAACTTTAAATTTCTGTGCAATATTCAGTACAGCTGAGTGCTATGTGATGCTATGTGAATAGTTATTACGCTGTGTTGTTTTGAGAATAAAGACAAGAAAAAAGTGAGGTGCTGGGGTGTGGCTCAGTGGTAGAGCCCCTGCCTAGAATCCCCCAGTGAGGGGCTGGGGGCGTGGCTCAGTGGTAGAGCCCCTGCCTAGAATCCCCCTATAATAGTGTACACCTATAATCCCAGTACTCAAGAGGCTGAGGCAAGTGGATCATGTTTTGAAATCAGCTTGGGAGAAAGGAAGGAAAATGAAATAAAAGGGAAAAGGAGTCTGTGCCTGTGCTGTGGTTTGAACTAGATATTTCCCCTCAAGCTCATATTGATGTGTTTGTTCCCCGACTATTGAGGGGCTACGGAGTCTTTACGAGATGGGACCTCGCTGGCAGAAGCAGGTCACTAGGGGCTGGTCTTTGAAGGTTCTAGTCTGGTTTTTCTTTCAGAAGCTCCCTGCTCCAGATCTCACGCTGTGTGAGCAGCTGTTACTGCAGGCTCCCAGCGACAGGTGGCCCACTCTGCCTTTCCATTATGTGGGGGCTGAAACCCTATCAACCTGTGAGCCCAAATAAATCTTTCTTTCCTGGGATGTTTCTGCTCAGTTTTTTGTCTTTTTGAGACAGGGTGTCATGTATCCTAGGCTGGCTTTCAACTCACTATGTAGCCCCTGAAATGACCTTGCATCCTTCTGTCCCTCTCTACAGAGCCCTAGGATCACAGGTGTGTGCCAACACCTGGTTTATAGTATGCTGAGGATGAAACCCAGGCACGCACTCTACCAACTGAACCAAACCCTAGCCCTCTGTTAGGTATTTTGTTACACAAAAGTAACATGCCACAAAGATGCATGCTCAGCTATGTTCATATCAGCATTGTTTGTAATAGCCAGAACCTGGAAACAACCTAGATGCCCGTCAACTGAAGAACAGATTAAGAAAATGTGGTACATATACACAACGGAGTACTACTCAGCAGTACTACAATGACAGCATGGAATTTGCAGGCAAATGGATGGAACTAGAAAATATCATCCTGAGTGAGGTAACCCAGACTACGAAGGACAAACATGGTATGTACTCACTTATAAGTGGATACTAGATATAGACCAAGGGATGGCCGGACTGCAGCCCACAGAACCAGGGAGGCTACATAGCAGGGGGACCCTAGGATGACTGTGGCTTATAATAAGTTTTGGTTTTACTCAATTACTGAGCAAGCCTCAATGAAACATTTCACTATTAGGATAAGAATTTGTACTGTATCAAGCTGATAATAGAAAAATAAATAAATTAATTAAAAAAAGAAAGAAAGCAGGCTGAGCAAGCCATAGAGAGCAAGCCAGTAAGAAACACTCCTCCATGGCCTCTGCATCAGCTCTTCCCTCCAGGTTCCTGCTCTGATGTCCTTGATGAACAGTGATATGCAAATGCAAGCCAAACCAAAAAAAAAAAAAAAAAAAAGAGGAAATAATAAAAAAAAAAAAGTAATGCAACATGTTCAGTATAGACACACCCATCACAAGCACCTGTAACTTCAATTTTGATGCCCTCTTCTGGCCTCCAGGGGCACTGCACAACCTTACCTCCTATCCCAAGCGTCCATATGCACAAGTACACATAAAACATTTTAATTGGCCAGGGGGTGGTGGCACACACCTTTAATCCCAGTACTTGGGAGGCAGAGGAAGGCGGATCTTTGTGAGTTCGAGGCCAGCCTGGTCTACAGAGCGAGATCCAGGAAAGGTGCAAAGCTACACAGAGAAAACCCTGTCTCAAAAAAAAAATTTTTAATTGTGTGTGTACATAATTACATGAAAACAATTTAATTGTGTGTGCATAATTACATGAAAACAATTTAATTGGGTATGTGTTCGTGCATAATTTTATGCATGTGAGTGTGTGTGAACCTTGGTGCACATGTAGAGGTCATACATGTGAAGTTGGTTATCTCTTTCCAACTTTATGTGGGTTCTGGGGAGGGAACTCAGGTCAACAGGCTTCTGTGTTAGTTACTTTTATCTGCTGAGCCATCTTGTTGGCCCTGGATTTATTCTTATTTATTTATTTTTGGTGTGCGTGCGCACACACTCAGAGACCAAGATAGACAAGTAGGCTGGCTGGCCAGCAAGCCCCAGGGAGCTGTCTATCTCCTCCTCCTTGGCTTTTTATGTGGGATGTTGATGGTCTAACTCGGGTCCTCACGCTTAAGCAGCAAGCAGTTCACTGACTGAAGCATCTCCCCAGGCCTCCCTCCACCCTCTTGAGAAACGGTCTCCTTATGTAATTCAGAATCCTCCTTCCTCTCCCCTGAGTGCTGGAATTACAGACCCACGCTGCTAGGCGTGGCTCGGCATCCCTGCCCCTTTGCATTTTCTTCTTTTCTGTTTTCTGTCCTCCCTTCCTCAAGACAAGGGTCTCTCTGTGTAGTCCTGGCTGTCCTAGAACTCGCTCTGTAGACCTGGCTGGCCTCGAACTCAGAGATCTGCCTGCCTCTGTCTCCCAAGTGCTGGAATTAAAGGCGTGCTCCACTCCCGCCTGGCTCCCCTTGATATTTTCAATCTGTAGTTGGTTGAGCCTGCACTCAAAGGACACACACACACACACACACACACACACACACACCCCGCATTCCCTTGTCCCTCCCGCCCCTCCCGCTGTATTATCCTTTGTAGACTCGAAGCGTAGCCAGCCTGGGCAGTAGAGGGTGCTAGAGGGTGCTGGCAGTAAAGAGGATGATGGCCAGAGAGTAAGGATTCTGGCCTCTCTACTGCTGGGCTCTGTGGTTCCTTTGGGTGGGAGGAGAGAACAGAGGAGGTGGAGAAGGGCCGCTGTCTGGGCCATGTCCCTGACCCCACATGCCTTCTTTCCTTGGTGCAGGGTCTCCCACTGAACCTGGAGTGTTGATATGCCAGGCAGCATTCAGCAAGCTGCTGTCCTGTCTTTACTACCACACACCCTGCCCAGCACTGGCATTCTTTTTCTCCACGTGGGTGCTGGGGATCTGAACTCAGGTCCTCACGCTCGCACAGAAAGTGCTCTTACCCACTGAGTCACTTCCTTGTCCCTCCTTGCTTATTTATTTATTTACTTTTGAGACAAGGTTTCTCTGCGTAGCCCTGACTGGTCTGGAACTCACTATGTAGACCAGGCTGGTTTCAAACTCAGAGATTCACCTGTCTCAGCCTCTCAAATGCTGGGACAAAAGGTGTGCCACCATGCCTGACAATCTCCTGCTTCTTCTTCTTTTTTTAAAAAATAATTTATTTCTATTTTATGTTTATTGGTGTTTTGCCTGCATGTACTGTGTGAGGGTGTCAGAAGCCCTGGAGTTGGAGTTACAGACAATTGTGAGCTGCCATGTGGGTTTTGGGAATTGAACTTGGTCCTCTGGAAAAGCAGCTAGTGCTCTTAACCCCTGAGTCATCTCTCCAGCTCACCACCTTGACCTTGACTCCCTCACCTTAATTTGATTTTTCGAAACAGGGTTTCTCTGTGTAGTCTTGGCTGTCCTAGGACTAGCTCTGTAGACCAGGCTGGCCTCAAACTCACAGAGATATGCTTGCCTCTGCCTCACGAGTGAGATTAAAGGTGTGTAACACTGCTGCCTGGCCAGCCCCCTTCCTTAGTTAAAAAAAATTAAATATTTATGGGTGGGCATGATTTGTCAGCATCAAAGCATTTGCCTCTAAGCCTGATGACCTGAGTTTGGTCCTCAGAACACACAGTGAAAGGAGAGAATTGATGCCACAGGTTATTATTATTATTTTTTTAACCTCCATCTGTGTGCATTTTGACACATGCACACACACTCACACAAAATAAATAAATGTAAGAAACTTTCAAAGATTTATTTTTATGTATGTGTTGGTGTGGGTGGATGCTACTTCTATGGGTGTCAGAGGAGGGTATCAGATGCCCTGGAGCTGGAGTTTCCGGTGGTTGTGAGCACCTGACAGAGGTGCCGGGCACTGAGCTCTGGTTCCCTGGTTGAGGAGCAAGCTCTGCCAATGCTGAAGCATCTCCCCAGCCCCCTTCCTTGCTTTGTGAGATAGGGCCTTGCTTTATAGCCCAGCCTGGCCTTGAACTTGAGATCTTTTATTCTTACCAAACTGCCAAGTGCTGATTACAGGCACGCACCGTCATACCTAGCTGCCTTTACTTTCATTTGGATTTTGAAAAACAACTGTATTCAGTGTGTATTATTCAGTGTTAGGCCAGGCAAAAAAGGAGCAGTTTTAAAAATGAATTGGATCAGGAATGGAAGGTCATCCTCAGCTATGTAGCAAGTTCAAGGCCAGGCTGGGCCATGTGAGACCAGTCTCAATAAAGTAAATAATAAGGAAGTTAAATAAACGAGAAGTAAAAGGGGGGCTTGCGTGTAGCTCAGTGATTAGTGCTTGCTCAGTCTGCGCAAGGCCCCGGGTCTGTCTTGGCGGCCATAGACAGAATTTTCCTACTTCAAGCAAACCTTGGCTTTGCTTTAAGGCCTCTCAATTGATTGGGTGAAGTCCATCCAGAGGACGGAGGCTAATCTTTCTTTAAGTCACCGGATTGTGGGTTTAATGGCCTCTCTAAAGCCTCTCACAGGAGCAGCCAGCTGCGTGTTTAATGGGATAACTGAGTCCCGTAGCCTATCTGAGCTGACACAGAAAAGGAGCCACAGCATCAGCGTGTGATTTACATCACCAGACCGCACACATTTAACATGGATCATTGATGACTCCTGGCATCTTTATCTGCCCGTGCCCCTTCCTCTGGGAGCAACAATCTACTTCCTGTCTTTATAGACCAGTTGGCATTTTCTGGGGTTTTATAATAGGTGCTGGATCCTGAGTGAAGGGAAAAAAATAAGGAAGGGAGGAAGGAAGAGAGAGAGAAAGAAAGACCCCAATGGCAAAGGCTAATCCTGAAATTGAATTCCGCGTTTGCAGGCTCCTGAGGCAGTAACCACTCTCCATGGCTGTTTGTCACCTCTGTCTTCTCTGTGATCAAACGCTTGACAAAAACAAACCAAGGACGAACGGCTTCGTTCAGTTCACAGTTTCAGAGATTTCAGCCCCATAGTTCTTTGCTCTGCCGACTCTCAGCCAGTGGTAAGGCAGAACATTATAGCCAACCTGGAAGGGGAGGGCGTTCACTTCATGCCGTAGACCATCCTAATACCGGGACCCTTTAATACCTCATGTTGTGGTGACCCTCAACCATAGAATTATTTTTGTTGCTACTTCATAACTGTAGTTTTGATATTGTTATGAATTGTAAATATCCAGTACCCGATCCATAGGGGTAGTGACCCACAGGTTGAGAACCGATGCTGTAAGGGAAGAATGGGAAGAGCAAAATGTTCACCTCAAGATGCACAAGTGGCACAAATCTGGGAAGGGTAAGGAGCTGGCATAACCTCATAGTCCCATCCTCAGCCTCTTTCTTCCTCCAGGGAGGCTCACCGGAAGTTTCCCAATCCCACCTACACAGCGCCACCAATTGAGGCGCTAGTGTTCATCGCATGAGCCTGTGGGGGACATTTCATATTTAAGCTCATGAGATTGCGTCTGCTCAGAGCCAAGAATGTCAGCACCTAACACTCGGATATTCTGGTTTCATTCTCTCCCGCTCTGGCTCCCGCTGGGTCCTACAGTCCAGTAGGATTGCTGTGGATGTGCCTTCTTCAATTTCAGCCGTCGCTGGTATGATGCGACGAGTCTGAGAGGCGATTAGACCGTCTGGGTCTATTCTTCATGAGTAGGCTTAGAGGTGTGGTCCATCTTCATTGCCGATCTGACTGGGGTGAGAACTACCCAGAGATTAGTCAAGCGCACCCTTGGCGCATCTGTGAGGACATTTCCAGAGAGGACGGCCGAGGGGGGAAGACCCACACTGAATGTGGGACGCATCATCTCACAGGCTGAAAAAAAGGAGGGAGTAGGAAGAAAGGCTGCAGGTGCAGCCGTCTCCTGTCTCTGCATCCTGGCTTCACCAAGAGGGGCTGGACAGTCTAAAACCATGAACAAAACAAACCCTTTCTCCCTAACTTTTTTTAATGATTCATTTTTATTCTATATGTTTTGGTGTTTTACCATTGCATGTATGTCTGTGTTAGGGTGCCAGATCCCCTAGAACTAGAGTTACAGACAGTTGTGAGCTGCCGAGTCAGTGTAGAGAATTGAACCCGGGTCCACCGGAAGAGCAGCCAGTGCTCTTAACTGCTGAGCCATCTCTCCAGCCCCAAATTCTTTGTCCTTTAAGGTGTCACAGCCAGGTATTTAAAACATCCTACACAGTGGTGCAGAACTATGACCCCAGCACTTGAGAGGCTGAAGCGGGAGGATTGCGAATTTGAGCCCAACCTGGGCTATGTGTAAGACCCTGTCTTGAAAATCAGAAAGGATGCTGGGTGGTGGTGGTGATGCTCTCCCTTAATCCCGGAACTCAGGAGGCAGAGGCAGTTGAATCTCTGGGAGCTGGAGGCCAGCCTGGTCTACAAAACAAGTTCCAGGACAGCCAGAGCTGTAACATAGAGGAGAGGGAGAGGGAAGAAAAAGGTGTCACGTGACATGTAATTAACCCCCTTTCTTGCCCCTCTGCATCTCATTACAGAAGAACAAAGCAAAACCCTCACCAGACGCCAACCAACCATGCGCAGAAGTGTTTGCAAGTGTGTGAGCATGTATATATGCATGTGGGGGGCGGGACAGAGGCTGACATTCAGTGTCCTCCCCGACTGCTCTGCATCTTACTTTGGAGTCAGAGTCTCTCACTGAGCCTGAAGCTAAGAACTTGTCAAAACCAGCTGACAGACAAGCCTCAGGGCTCCTTCTGTCTCCTACTCCCCAGCAAGGGGTTACAGGCACATGTCACCACACAGCTTTTTTTGTGGGCCCCAGGGGACTGAACGCAGGTTCTTGTGCTTGCCCATCAAGCATGTTACCAACTGAGCCATCTCTCCAGCCCCCAGATGTCAACATCTGGACCTTGGACATCTCAGCTTCCAGCACTCCTGTGTGAAATGAAGCATGTTCTCCCCCGTCCATCCCAAGCTAGCCTTGAACTTGCTGCATAGCTGAGGATAACCTTGAACTTCTGACCCTCCTGCATTCACCTCCTGAGGGCTGGGCATAACAGGTGTACACTCACAACTGTTTTTTTGTGTTGATGGGGATCAAACCCAGGGCCTCACACGTGCTGTGTTAACAGTCTGCCAACTGAAGCACATCTCCAGCCTCCATTTTTGTTGTTTATAAGTTACTCATCTTCAGGTGTTCCCTTACAGCATCATAAAGCACACTAACACAATCTTTGCTGCACTGGGCATTCCCTCTGGGGGCTCTCTGTATCTGTGACCTAGAGCAGTGCTTACTGTCATGGCAAGTGGCCCTAGAGCTTCGTGGGTGTAAACCATGGGATTTATTAAGGCTGAAGATTCTTAGAGTTAGTCAGGCATGAGGTGCATGCCTTTAATCCCAGCAGAGGTAGGCTGTCTGGCTAGAGAACCCAGGAACCTGCCTATTTCTGTCTCAGCCCACACAAGGGCTTGGATTGCAAATATATACCACCAACCCTGGCTTTCTTCTTCTTCTTCTTCTTCTTCTTCTTCTTCTTCTTCTTCTTCTTCCTCCTCCTCCTCCTCCTCCTCCTCCTCCTCCTCCTCCTCCTCCTCCTCCTCCTCCTCCTTCTTCCTTTTTTTCTTCTTCTTCAGATAGGGTCTCAGTATGCATCCCTACCTTGCATGAAGCTCATTATGTTGACCAGGCTGGCCTCATAGATATCTGCCTGCCTCTGCCTCCCAAATGCTGGGATTAAATGTGTGTGCCATTGAATTCCAAGCTTGTAAGCACTTAAAAGAAAAATAATATAGTGGGCTGGAGAGATGGCTTGGTGGTTAAGAGCACTGGCTGCTTTTCCAGAGGACCTGGGTTTGATTCCCAGCGCCCACATGGTGGTTCACAGTCATTCTAAACTTCAGGTTCAGGTCCATCTGATGCTATCTTCTGGCCTCTATAGGCAAAACACCCATGTAAGAGAAAGAAAATAATTTAAGATTTACTAGCTACTAATTTGTGTGTGTGTGTGTGTGTGTGTGTGTGTGTGTGTGTGTGTGTGTACATGTACGCTCAAGAACCTGTGTGTATGGGTGTATATCCCTGTGTGTTTGGATGTATACCTCTGTATGTTTGCATTTATTCCCCTGTGTGTATGGGTGTATACTCCTGAGTATTTGGGTGTATACCCCTATGTGTTTGGATGCCTACCCCTCTATGTATGGTGTATACCCCTGAGTATTTGGGTGTATACCCCTGTGTGTTTGGGTGTATACCCCTGTATGCATGGGTGTATACCCCTGAGTATTTGGGTGTATACCCCTGTGTGTTTGGGTGTATACCCCTGTATGTATGGGTGTATACCCCTGAGTATTTGGGTGTATACCCCTGTGTGTTTGAGCGTATGTCCCTATGTATATGAATGTATACCCCTGTGTACTTGGGTGTGTACTCCTGTGCAGTTGGTTATTTTTACTCTTTGGGGGGCCCACCACCCAGCTCCCAAATAAATACACAGAGGTTTATTTGTCAGAACACAAACAAAATATCATACAACACGTAAGCTTTCTTGTTGGACACCTTTGGATTGCCAGCCCCTGAATAATGACACAGAGACTTCTTATTAATTATGAAAGCTTGGCCTTTAGCTTAGGCTTGCCCCCAACTAGCTCTTATAACTTAAATTAATCTGCTTCTATTAATTTACATTCTATCACATGGCTTTTACTTTTCCTCAGTACAGCATGTCTGACTTTCTCTGAGTCTGCTGGCATCTCTGCCTTTCTTCTTCCCAGCATTCTCTCTCTCCCTGGGAATCTCACCTATTCTCTCCTGCCTAGCTATTGACCATTCGGCTCTTTATTAAACCAATCATAGTGACACATCTTCATACGACGTAAAGAAATATTCTACAGGCTGGGTGGCAATAGCATACGCCTTTAATCCCAGCACTCGGGAGGCAGAGCCAGGCTGATCTCTATGAGTTCAAGGCCAGCCTGGTCTACACAGCAAGATCCAGGACAGGCACCAAAACTACACAGAAAAACCAAAAAAAAATATTCTACAACAATAAGGAACAGACTTATTTCTCTCACACATAAAACAAGTCTAGAGGTAGGACTTGTCCACTCCAGTGTCATCCAGCACCCAAGCCCATTCTACCCTTTCACTGTGACAACCTCAGCATTATAGAGTTCAGCTGTGATTTTACCTCTTGGTTCACCATGACCACTGGAGCTCCAGCTATCACATCTGTATCTGAATCATAAATTATGAGGAAGGAGTAAAGGATATAAATGACACTTGCCAGATGCTTATTCCCTTTAGGAAATTTTTCTGGAGTCCCACTGTTGCGTGATTTTTTTTTTCCTGAGGAGACATGAACAAATGCCTATCCACTATAGGAAGAGCACTAACAACAGATCAAAATATGTTTTCACCCAAGTCTAGCCTGGCAAATCATTGGATTTATTGGGCTTATTCCCAGAGCCACCACAGGTAAGGGATTCCTTACTGAAGAGCCACCAATGCCTTGAGTATTTGGGGGTGGGAGTGTCTCTTGACTATTCTGCTGCTTATGCTCTTTTTTCCTCCCAATTTGACATAAGCTAAAGTTATCTGGAAAGAGAAACTTCAATTAAGAAAATGCCTCCATAAAATCAAGCTGTAGGCAAGTCTGTGGGGTCATTTTCTTAATTAGTGACTGATGTGGAAGGGCCCAAGCCCATTGTGAGTGATGCCATCCATGGACAAGTTGGGCTGTATAAGAAATCAGGCTGAGCAAGCCATCAGGAGCAAGCCAGTAAGCAGCATTCCTCCACAGCCTCTGCTTCAGTTTCCGCCTCCAGGCTCCTGCCAGGAGTTCCTGCCTTGACTTCCCTCAGTGATGAAGAACAAACAACCTGAGAGTTGTATGTTAAAATAAACTCTTTCCTCTCCAAGTTGTTTTTGGTAATGGTGTTTTATCACAACAATAGAAATCCTAATTAGGACAGCTTCCTAGCTGCAAGGGAGTCTGGTAAATATAGCCAGGCACATGTTGTGTGGCAACCTCCTCTTACTTGAAACATTCCAATAAACTTACTGGTCACCAAATTTGTCTTCCATGATGTCATTTACTTTGGTCTATCATCAGTTCTCTACCTGGGGTGAATATATATTTGTGTCATGTGTCTCCAGAAAAAAGTGTCACGCAATGCACACTGTAATTAAATGAGACCTCTGCTACTAAAGAACATATAGAGATAGATACAGCCTAGTCAACTAGCGTTCTTTGCTATCCACTTGCACCCTGGTGGTAAGGGCACAGATTGTGGAGAACAGAATTGTGCCAGGTTGAAGAGCATTTTGCACTAGTGTGTGGGAGAACCCTGAGTATAAGGGTTTGTGTGCTCTATTTGCCCAGCATCTGTAACAATGCCTGGCATACAACAGTGTTCAGTAACTATTGAATGGTGGTGGCTCTGGCTGATGCGGAACAAAGAAAACGCTCTTCTCACTGTTCAAAGCATGGTAGATGTCTTAATAGAAAAATATTGTCGATGCTTTCCCAATTAATTACTTAGAAAATTATCACTCTTGCCTTTCCTGCTTCATAAGTAGGACAATGAATACCCTTGTCACCTTTTGTGGGGTTCATAGCCATAGTACCTCTTTCAACCCACTTAAGAATAAGTTACAGGATCAAAATGTTTCAGACCTAACATTTGATGTTTCTCCATCAAGAACATCCTGGTACATGAATATCTCTAATAGTTAAACACATTTGCTAATTCCATTGACACTCTATTATCTAACACACTCCTTCTGCAGATTTACCCACTTAGAGTAATAATAGTTTTGTTCTTTAAAAAATATATATTGTATTTGATTCACAGACACTGAGAGTATCATGGTGGTTAGCAAGGTCTGGGGTGCAGGTGGGGACTGGAGAGTACTGTTCAGGGGGATATAAAATGTTCGAGGGGGTAAAAGTGGTGGTTTCAGGTGTTCTATTCTGCAACATGGGGTTGCAGTTGATATCATTGTGCCCAGAAGAAGGCTCAGTGGGCAAAAGCACATGTTCAATCCCCAGAGCACTCAATTGAAGATAAGAACTGATCAAATGTCTCTGACCTCAGTTTGTGCCACAGCATGTGTGCCCTCCCTACAAAACACCACATACAACAATAGTAACATTTTTAACTTAAAAAGAAAATGGCCAAGACAATAGATTTCAAATGTTCTTGTGGCAACAGAATATTTGATGAGGGCTGAGAATGCAGCTCAGGAGGCAGGATGCTTGCCCGGCATGACAAAGCCCTGGGTTCTATCTACAGCGTGAAGTAGATGTTCAGAAGAAACAAACAGGTGTGGTGGCTCAAGCCTGTAATTTGAGCACTTGGGAAGTGGTGGCAGGGGAATCAGAAGTTCAGGGTCATTCCCGGCTAGGTAATGAGTTTGAAGCCAATCATAATGTAGCAAGATGGGAATGGAGGTTAAGAGCACTCACTGCTCTTATAGAGGAGCTGAGTTTGGTTCCCAGCACCCATGTTCACAACCACCTGCAACTCCAGCTGCAGGGAATCCAAGGCCTCTGGCCTCTATGGGCAGTCCCCCAAACACATGTACAGACAACCACAGACAAAATTGAAAAATAAAATCTCTTTAAAAGTAAGAAGTCATGTATATCTGAATTGGGTCTATTTAGCTATAACACAGTGTATCTATGTTCCAAAAATATTATACTGCACTATATATATATATATATATAATTTTTGGTTTACATTTTTAAAATTACAATTTATTTTATATGTGTGCATGTTTTGTCTGCTTCCATATCTATATAACGTGTTCCTGCCTAGTGTCCTTGGGGGCTGGAAGGGAGCATTGGATCCTCTGGGATTGCATCTACAGATGGTTGTGAGCCATCATGTCAGTTCTAGGAACTGAACCTGGGTCCTCTGCAAAAGCAGCAAGTGCTCCTAACCACGGAGCCCTCTCTCCAGCCCCCTGTTTCGTTTATTCTGTTTTGTTTTGTTTCTTCTGAACAGGGTTCCACACAGCTATGGCTAACTTTGAACTCACTACATATTGGAGGATGGCCTTGAACCCCTCATCCTCCTGCCTCCCCGGTGTGGGACACTACGCCTGGCTTTGTAGATGTTCTCATACATGTATGTCATTGTACTCTGCCCTTAGTTACTCCCATGACCATGTATCCAATTCTCCCATATTACTCGGCCTGAACCAGCTCAGCACAGCTGGGGCTCAATGTCACATCTCCTTCTCTCTGATCTAGAACAGTCTACAGCCTTTCTGTTTTGTTTTATTCTTTTGTGACATTGACATTTGAGGAGAGTCCAAGGTAATGCTCTATCGACTATTTTCCTTGGATTCATCTGGTTCTTTCTTGTTGATTTAAGTTCAAGGTAAATATGAATTTCCCTAGAATAATTCAGAAGTGGTGCTGTGTCCTTGGTACGTCCCACGGGAGGGAACACCGCGTCTTTCCATCTTCTTATGGGTGATTAGGAGAAGCTGGAGTCTGCTTGGTGTCTTCATCACAGAGGTTTCTGTCCTTGGCTGCAGAGACAGCTCAGTGGGCCAAGTGTTTGCTGTGCCTGCACGAGGGCCTGAGTTCAGGTCTCCGGCATCCACATAAAAAAAATGTCAGGCACTGATGAGGGGGTGGAGGTAGGCAGGGAGGTGAGCTTAGGTGAGAGTGAGAGACCTTGTCTCAAAAATAAGGTGGAACTCCATAGAGATACCTGGTGTCGACATCTGGCATCCACACATGCATACATAATTACATCCACCTGCACATGTATGCATGCTCGTGTGCATGTAAGTGCACACATGCAGACAGAAGCACACACACACACACACACACACACACACACACACACACACCCCAAAGTTTCTATCTTTGAGGCAGGTGTGATTCATGCCTGTAATTCCCATACTGGGGAGGTAGACACAGGAGGAGGATTAGTCTGAGGCCAGCCTGGGCTACATCGGATGATTCTGTCTCAAACACTAAAGCAAGCAAGAGTTCACCTTTCTGACCTTCCTTCAAGTTAAAGGGTCAGCTGTGGGGTGATAACTGTCATCCCAGAATCTTTTTGCCAAGGCTGTAACATCAGGTGACCCTTGACACAATCAACACTGCCTGTAAATTTGAAATGCCAATATCGATTCTTAAGCAAGGGGCCCTGGTTCTCCACAAAGTCAAAGTCAGTACTGTCAAAGTAAGTTTTTGTTGTGTGTGTGTGTGTGTGGTGTGTGTGTATTTTTGTGTGTGGTGTGTTTGTGTGTGTGGTGTGTTTGCAAGTGTGTGTAGTGTGTGTGTGTTTGTTCGTGTGTGTATATGATGTGTTTATAGGTGTGTGTGTGTGTGTGTGTGTGTGTGTGTGTGGTGTGTTTGTGTGTGTATGTGTCTATATGGGGAGGCCAGAGAATGACCTTGAGTGTCATTCCTCAGGAATGCCATTCACATTATTATTATTATTATTATGATGATGATGATGATGATGATGATGTTTTTTGTCCCCAAGACAGGGTTTCTCTGTGCAGCCCTGGCCATCTCAGAATTTGCTCTGTAGACCAGGCTGGCCTTGAACTCACAAATCCACTTGCCTCTGCCTCCTGAGTGCTGGGATTAGAAGTGTGCACAGCCACCGCACGGCCACATTATTTTTTAAAAAGCTGTTTTTCTCGTTCTTATCAGATGGTATCTGTGCATGGTGTGCATGTGGGGGAGAGAGGCCAACTTCATTCTCTCCTTTCCCCTCTGTGTGGGTTCCAGGGCAGCAAGCTCAGGCTTGCACAGCAAATGCTCTGCTCTCTGTGGCATCTCGATGGTCCCTCATTCCCCTCCCCACCCTTTTTGGGACAGGGGCTCTGACTGAACCCGAGGCTCACCCATTAGCCTAGAGTGGCTGCTGAGAGAGCCCAAACATCTCCTTCCTCCGCCTCCTCAATGCTAGCGTTACAAGAGTTTACCACTATGCCCAGCTTTTTGCGCAGATTCTGGGGGTTGAACTTAGATAAAATTGACTTCTCTCTCCAGACCCCTTGTGTTTTCCGACAGGGTCTTGCTATATAGCCCAGGCTGGCCCAGAGTTGTTTGTGCTCCGCCTGAAAGCCAGAATGTTAAATGTGGGGTTCAGCAGACATCTAGCCCTCTCCATTTCTCTGAAGACCTTTCTCTATAGGTTGCTCACAGTCCTAGGCTCTTTTTTTCACCTACCACCATTGCCTCTCTTGGTTCAGAATTCCTGGGGAAAACTGGCCCAGCGACGAGGGTTCAGGACCACGGACAGGGAGCAGAACTGTTAACTGCAGAATAACACTACTTCAATACTGGTGACTTGCCAAGGAGTCTTCTAAATTATTTACATTTATTAACTTATTTTCTGTATTTTTTAGGGCTTAATGGTTCTTGCTATGTATACCAGGTTGGCCTACAACTCATTATGTAGCCCAGGCTAGACTTGAATTCCAGCCTGCTCACCTCATCCTATATGTTCATGAACTTCATTAGCTACACCTTTCTGCCTACAGAGGCTGGAAAACTAGCATATTCTCAGGCTGCTGTCCTTCTAGGCTCTGTCTTACATTAGATTTCTCCAATAAGGTGCTCTTATACAAGGTGTGAATGAGGAGCCTGGAGAAAGCCACTCATCAGTTTTCAGATCAGCCATTTTTTCCTTCCTCCTCTTGTAAGTTCCTTGGTGATAGTCCATTACTGTGGCACTTCCTGGCTGATGGGCCTTTCAGGTCATACTGGAGGAAACTAGTTGCTAATGAAGCAGTCAGCATCCTGGCCTTAGGAAGAAATGGATCCCCTGGAGGCTCCGTGTCTGTAGCGGGGCTCTTCGAGTCATTGTGTCCGAATGGTCAATGTGGAAGCCACTTCTTCAGCTTTCTTGACATTTCTCTAAGCCACTGGACACCTTACAATAGATTGTTTTCTGCAATAATCAAGTACGTGACCATGGCAGCACATGTGTGTAAACCCTTGGGAACCTTGAGGGGGCTGAAGCAAGATGGTCATCAGTTCACAGCTAGCCTGGGCTACATAGCCAGGCTCTGTCTCAAGAAAGCAAAACAAAATGAACTGAATCTCTTTCCTCCCTTCCTTCTTCCCTCTCTGGTTTCATGTAGCCTAGGCTAGCCTGGAACTTACCTCATGGCTGACACTGACCTTATACTTCTGATTTTCCTGCCCCTGCCTCCCAGTGCCTCTCTTTTTTTTCTAGCTTCTCTTCCATTCTGCTCTAGGTCCGGGAATCGAGCCCCCTCTGTCTGCGAGTTGCCATCCAGTTGGGTTCAAGTAACACAAGAATGGAGAAGAGGAGAGAGACAGAGCAGTCCCACTTCCTGCTGGGCCAGGGGCTGTCAGGTGCACACTTCAGAATCTGTTCTCAGAACTGAAAAGGACCAGCCCACATCCCTTCCGAGGTCTCAGTGGCTCTGGCTGGAGTTGCCCTTGGGCTTTGTTGCTGTCCATCAACCTTGCCCCACATCTGTACATTGTTGCTTAAGTCCATCAACACCCCTACTGATGGTGGTGATGGCTCAGTGACCTGCCACAGATATGTAGCATCTCTGGCCTATATTGGTTGCTGCAACAGATTGCCATAGGCTTGATGGCTTTTAACCACTCAAAAACAAGCAAACAAACAAACAAACAAACAAACAAACAAACAAACAAACAAACTTCTAACAAGAGATGAATGCATTAGCACAGGGTCCTAAGGCCTCCATGTACAACAAGATGTTACATGACGTTGAAAAGGAAGGATAGAGGGGCTGGAGAGATGGCTCAGAGGTTAAGAGCACTGGCTGCTCTTCCAAAGGTCCTGAGTTCAATTCCCAGCAACCACATGGTGGCTCACAACCATCTGTAATGAGATCTGGTGCCCTCTTCTGCCTGCAGGGATACATGCAGGCAGAGCACTGTATGTATAATAAATAAACAAATCTTTAAAAAAAAAAAGAAAGAAAGAAAAGGAAGGATAGTCTGGCATTTCTACACCGTGGATGAACTTTGGAGACATTATAGGTGGTAAGTAAGTGACTCTATGAGCCTATCTTTTTTTTTAAATTTCTTTTATTTATTTTTTTAAATTACATTCATGATATTCATTAATTACACTCATGATATTAATCACATTTGTGGTATTCATAGATTACATTCACAGTATTCATTCAATTATATATATAATATATATATTTTAATTTTAAATGCTGAATGTCATTTATTTAAGGGGGGAGGAGGTCTTAAATACAGGTTTACAGCACAATGGGAGGACCCTGGAGGGCAGAAGTTTGCTACTGATGTTTTACAATCTTGCTTCTAATCTGTTAATGCCCATTATTCAGGGTACCAGGCAAGGAACTTCCCTTAAGCATTCAGGAGGGTGGAACCTGGCAGGGAATTAGCATAGGGAGAATATCAAGGTCAAGGTCTGCAAGCAAGGCAACAGTTACCCAAAACAGGGGCCAGGGCCCTACAGGTCCCCCTTTTATTAAAAAATGAGCTTCTGACTTGGGTTGTGTGGGACGTCAGCAGGTCACCTTACCCGTCATGGAGACGCCTGCCCAGGCCACACAGGTGCTCTGTCTTAGGTTGGTGAGTGCCCCCCAGGCGTTACCCGTCTCTGAATACTCATTATCATACAGGCTCAATCGTGTGTGAGCTGCAGAGTTAACTGCTGCCAAAGATCTCAAAGTGAGCCTATCTTTTATCCTTAGAGATGGAGTACACCTGGACCAGCATCCACACCCCATGTCACAGCCCTGTGTGCTTATGTTATTCAGAGTAACACATTCCCATCGCTAGGGCAGAGGGACCCATGGAGACCATGTTCACACTCCACACACCTGTCACAATGTGGCCCATGGGACAGAGTGTCAGCCACCACTGTGGCTGTCCCCAGGAACCCTTACAGCTGCTCTCATGCTTGGCTGACTCTTGCAGGCATCTCCAGTATCTTCCTGCTTCTCAGTTACAGCAGTTATTAGCTCTGCCTCAGTGACATTGCTCAACATGCAGAGGAGGAAGCTGGGAATTAGGGCATCACAGGGAAAATGTTTTGATCTTTGCACGCGATGAAGACAAGGTTCCTTTGTCCCGTGTGCCCGCAATGGCACTGGGGAAGATGTAGAGGCTTTGAGAGGCTGTGGTGTGGTCTGTCTGTGAAAATGGTTCTGCACAACTGCCCCGGGGTGGGGGGTGTCAGGGGAGTTGGTTCTCTCCTTCTACCACCGGGATCCCTGGGACTGAAGCCTTCAGGTTGGACTTTTACCCTTCAGAATCAGCTGTGTAGACTGGCTTCCAATTAAAAGAGATCCACCTGTCTCTACCTCCCAAGTTCTGGGATTGAAGGTGTGGGTCACCACCACCACCCATTCCTTTTTTACATGTAGTAGTAGTAGCAGTAAGGTGTGTGTGTGTGTGTGTGTGTGTGTGTGTGTGTGTGTGTGTGTGTGCATGCTGTGTACTTCGGCCAACAAGCAAATATGAAGGTGAGAACCACGTTCAGGAGTCAGTTCTCTACTTCCAACATGCGGGTTTCCAGATTAAACTTACATCAGGCCATCAGGCTGGTGGCAAGTGCCTTTACCCACAGAGCCACCTGGTCAGCCTAGAAAGGCTGTCTCCTGAAGACATTTTAAATTCAAAATTACAGGGACTGGGGAAATGGTTCAGTGCATAAAGTGTTTGCCACTCAAGTGTGAGGACTGAGTTTGGATGCCCAGAACACATGTAAAAGCCGGGTGCGCATTGGTGGGCAGCCTGTGACCATGGCACTTAAAAGTAGAGACAGGGGATCCCCAGGACAAGCTGTCTATCTGAAACAGTGAGAGACCCCACCTCAATAAACAAAGTGGGGAGTGATTGAGGAAGACACCTGATGGCCACTTACATCCTCCAGATGCACACACATGTCCATGTGCACCTGCATACATGTGCACATGTGCAAGCATGAACACACACACACACACACACGAACAGGAGAAATCACTACATCATATTGGGTGACACTCAGCCTACGCCCCATGGGACACAGGAGAGGAGGGTTGAAGACAGGAGGGTCTAAGATGCTCTTATTGGAAGACATTTTCAGAAGTAACCATCGGCACATGTGAGCACTGTTTTCAGCACCACTTTGTAGACGGTAGATAAACATTTGGGGGCAGGGGCACAGGGTCTCATGTAGCCCAGGCTGGCCACAAGGTCAATGAGTAGACAAGGATAACCCTGAACTGACCCTCCTGCCTCTACCTCCTGAGTGCAGGGATTCCAGGCATGGACTATCCCAAATGCACAAATGACATCCTTGATCGAAACCTCTGGTCTCTCTGGTAGTTCTGAGATGCCCGCCTATATGAGAGGTCAGGGTGGTAAACAGCACGTGCTGCAGACGTCCGTGGGTAAGGCCCATCAAGAATGGGGCTGAGGATGTGACTCAGTGGGCCAGTCTTTGCCTAGCATGCATGAAGCTGTGGGTCCCATCCCCAGCACTGAATAAAACCAGACGTGGCCGGGTGGTGGTGGCACGTGCCTTGAACCCCAGCATGCAGGTGGACAAGGAGTTCAAGGACACCCACAGCCACATGGTAAGTTTGAGGCCAGCCTGAGCGTCAGGAGACTGTGTCATCGTGAAACCTTGTCTTTGGGAACGGAGTGCTGAGTCACCTCTCTGAGCAGCACATTTTGTCTTCACGCAGGTTCCAGAAGAGGAGACAGCAGAGTGCAGAGGACTTTAGCCACCAGGACATTTTTGGTGAAGCAGGAGGGGCTGTTGTTAGAGCCTAGAACAAGGGTTTTTTTCCCTGCAACCCAGCATTCCAGAGGGGAAATGGGAGAAACGGGAGCTTGAGGCCATCAGACTACATAGCAAATTGGAGACCAGCCTGGGCTACCAGAAGCCTGGTCTCAACAGCCAAAACAAAGGAGAGCATAGAGAAGCCCGCTGCCAACACCTGCAACCACAGAGAAGAGCCTTTCCCAGAACAACCCAGGAGGAGTGCAATAGGAACAATTTGCTCCCCACTCAGAGGCAGAAAGCAGTAGCCGAGGCTAGACCACAGAGCTCAAGGCAAGCAGGAGTGTCCCTGTAGAGACCTTTGCCTTGACAGCAGAAGAAAGGACTGATGCCCAGACTCATGAGACACACCACAAAGGTCTTTTCTCATTGTGTATTTGCAGAATGTTTACAAAGAGTAGAAAAATAGACGTTTTGTGGGGTCTGAGTCTGAAAACCCACACACATCAATAAATACTTTAAAAGCCATGGGTGGCTATAAATTAAGGCGGGGGCTTTGTGAGTCCACATGGTGCAGAATTCCAGCAGCTGGCAGGAGGGTCTGAGGTCAGGCACACTGATCTCCGCTGGCCACACACTTCAGGTCCCGGGTGAGCAGGCGGAAGAGGTTGAAAGTGACAGAGGCCTCCAGGCAGCCGGGGGTCTCCTGAAAGGACAGGGCTGGCTCAGGGGCTGCCAGGACTCAGGGCTCCCAGGCTCTGCAGGCCCCAGTCCCCTCCCCAGACTCACCTTCCCCTGGGCCTCCTGGAGCCTGTGCAGCCAGCGTGAGAGGCGGCGGCTCAGAGGCCTGGGCTCTGCTGTGGGCTGAGGCTGCATCTGTGGACAGAGGAGGGGACTGTGAGCCTGCTGCTGGGACACAGGGGAAGCCCAGGTGGCTGGAGGGACAATGTGGAGGAGCCGGGGACCCAGGACTCACACAGGTCTGCAGCTGTGAGTGGATGTGGCGCAGGGTGTGAAGAGGCTGGTCCAGGATGGGGACCAGGGCTGAGTCAGTCATGTTCTCTAGGACCTTCAGTGTCAGGGCCAGCTCAGCCTGCAAGGCCTTGGGGCGCTCCTGGACCTGAGCAAGGAGACAGGAGAGAGAACAGGTGAGGGACCGAGGGGGAGGTCAAGGGAGACAGGCGAAGGGAACAGTGGACAGGGACAGCGAGAGGTAGAGGGCAGGGGACAGATGAGGGGACAGATGACCATAGCCAGTGTGGTCAGGTTGTGGACAGGTCATGGACCGCTAGTGAGGGAGAGAAGGGGAGAGTGGCGGCCCAAACAGCACCCAGATGAGGGCTGCTGAGGGCAGGCTGTGTCCAGCCCCAGCTCACCTGCAGCTGCTGCAGGTCCCAGGCCCTGGGGAAGAGGCGGGAGCTGCACCTGACATCCTTCTTGAGAAGCCACTCCTCCTGCAGAGTAAAGACACAGCTTAGCTCAGATGGGATGGTGAAGGTTAGACCACTGCTGTGGGGCTGGGAAGAGTCACAACAGGAGAAGGGAAGTTCACTGCCAGAAAGACAGAGGCTCCTCCATGGCAGCAGATACCAGACAGCCACTGCACTAAGAGCAGGAGATAGCCCAGTTCCGGAAGGGTGGAGGTCATCCTACTGTGGGTTAGCTCACTGAAGGAAGGGTGGACATTAGCCCACTGCAGGACTGGAGAGGCTTAGAATACCACAGAAAGGGTAGGTTTTCTGTCCCCACCCAAGAAGGATGGAGAGGAAGCCCACTGTAGCATTTGACAGTCAGCCTACCGCAGGTAGGGCTGAGGTTAGCCCACTTGAGCAAGAGTTGAAGTCAGTCCACTGCAGAAGTGTGGAGACCACTCTCATAGCAGTTAGCATAAGGGGTGAAGCCCAGAAGGGGAGGGGTGGAGGCTAGCCCACACAGGAGGGCAGAGGGCGACTCACTATGGCATCCTTGGCCTTCTTGAAGGCCTGCAGCACTTGCGGGGACAGAGACTTGAACCGGGCTCTGTGGCAATCCTTGGCATCTGGTGGGAGCCTGGTCGCCCTGGGCACAGGATCAGCGCGGCTTCCCGTCAGCACCGCGGCCAGCAGCAGGAGGAGGAGCACGCGGCCCCCAGCTGTTTCTGGGTCCCAGAAGGCCAGAGTGAGTGAGTGCTGGAGGGTGGAGGCTGTGCGGACACCCCACCCCCACCCTGCGCGCACCGATCTGGGGACTCACCTGGCTCCATGCTGCTCTCTGGGGTCTGTGAGGAGATGGGGATTCGGGTGTGCACTCGAGGCTGGCCCCGGGTTCCTCGGTCTCGCTGGGTGTCTCTGGCCTGGGTCTTGCCCTGTGGCTCTCAGCCTGTTGCTCTGTTCCGACTGAGACCACCCCGCTCCGAGTGTGAGTGCACTGCCATCCCAGCTCCATGCTTTTAACCTGGCCTCGTGGGCAGCCCCAGCTGATGTAGGAAAAGTGAAAACAAGGCTGGAGATTGACACCAGCCACCAGGGAGCCCAGACTGGGGAAGCCCAGAGCAGGGCGGGGCTAGAGCAGGTGAGACACTATAGTGAAAAAGAAAGTGA
>CABHPR010125690.1:29871-55900 GCA_902168415.1 Peromyscus melanophrys | reverse complement strand
AAACACGCTTCCAGAAACCTGGCAGATAACCCGTTCATTTCATCAGCTTAAATTTCAGACCCGATGGTACGTAAGTGATGTTTAACAGGATCACTCTACTTTTGGGTACCAGTTGTGAATAGGTACACGGCCTAATGTTCCGTTCTAGAAGCCCAAGACCCACGTGGCCCTGGAGAATCAGGCCCACACTACCTCTCTGATTTTTACCTTCGCTTGTTCACTTACCTTCAGCCACACTAGAGTACCAGCTCCTTTGTACTTCTAGGATCTCTTCAGGTATCTTCCCACCCCAGGGTCTTCACACTCTTGACCTTCTCTGTTGACTAGTGCTTTTTCCTACAGATGTCCACTTGGTCCCTCCCCCATCTCTCTCACAAGTTACCTAAATGTCATTTTCTCTCATCTTCTTTTTTTAGCTGCCTGTTTTAAAATTGTATCCCTACTTCCCTGCCCAAACCAAAACAAAAACTCAAAATACTCAATACTCTGTCTTCTAATTTGTTTCTCTTCATTGATTTTTGTTACACCCACACACCCACACACCCACCCCTCACCATTTTTTAATTTATTTATTTTTTCATTTGTCTTCTCAATACTGAGTAATTTTAGTTACTTCCTAATGTAAGTTCTATGAAGGCAGGGTTTTTTGTTTGTTTGTTTGTTTGTTTTTGTTTTTCTATTTTGTATGTTGTCAAATTATTTGTACCCAGAATGGTTCTTAGATCATGCATAGTAGGTGTTGAAAAATGCTTTTTGTGGGTGTATATATAATAATATGGAAAATAATTGATTAGTAGTATAGACCAGATTCCCAGATTCTTAGAATAAATAACTTCTATTCTATTCCACCATTATGAGTATCCATGAGCTAATTCCTACAGAGTAGCTGATCACAGAAGACTGTGTTCTACAAGGGTGTCTCTGATAGCCAGACTGATTCATTGTCTCATGTAGACAGAGAATTGGGCCATTTGGTAAAAATACTTAAATGGAGTAAATGAATAAACAACCGTGGTTGACAGATTTTTACCAGGCTTGGAAAAGAATTTTAAGCCCATTCCCCAAATAATGATGGTCATATACTCAAACCTATTTAGGAGCTTGGGGAAGTTGTTAGCATTAATTTAGTTTATTACATCCTGAAAGAGATGAGTTTTGTTTTGTTTTACTCCTACTAGGCAACTAGTCTTTATGAGTGTCTGGATAGTATAGAAGACATGATCTGGTAGGGTCCTGTGATAGTTGCAGCATAAAGTAGAATCACAGTCCCACTGGTAGGATACTGGCTCTTTCTTTGCCAGGACCGCCAATTTCTTTTTAAAAAGATGAAGTATTTCAAATATGCTTCTTTCTTGCACAAAATAATCTGAATTAAAATCCTGCTGATACAAATGCATGTTTGATTTATAAAAAAAAATAAAAAACAAAAAAGGCAAGTACTTTTACAACATAATATTTTAAAGCTAGGTTTTGCTGCCAGTGATTAAACATTAAATATCAAATCATTATTTTGATGTAGCGTTAAATGAGAGAACGTGAAGTGAATGATAAGTCAAGCCCTTCCTCTAAAGTTTTACCAAAGAACCAATGGTAAATGCAAGGCTGACTCACAGATACAGAACAAAGTGTCTTACAGTCACAAAGCATTAGCGATCAAAGTCCAGCTAGACTCTGGTGTGATTGTCTTTCATAGTACTGTGGAAGATATTTAGAGAATTTTACGTCATGTTAGCACTCCTGTGGTTACACAGCTAATAAAATCAGTCGACTCTCCCATGATCCAGGATAAGGAAGTAAGAGAAAACGCTTTCGGAAACTTGAAAGCAGCCATTTCATCCCCCAGAGGTGTCATCCATAGCATCTCTTTTACCCTAAAATTATGCATCAGTCTGGAGACGGGGTGGGGGGGGATCTGGCTTTTGCTTACTAGGGTCACCAACACCTGATAAGCTTTTACTGTGTGCTTGGTAAATGATCTCTTAGTTTGGTTCCCTACCTTGGTTTTTAGTTCTTCTGGATTTTAGTAAAACCTATTTCTCCCTCCATTCCCTGCTTTGATCTTCTGTTGGCACCATTCAATACTGAGATGATACAACTAACCCAGCTCAGTTTTGCATTCAATTACTACTTCTGTTGCTCACACTCTTTCTCACTCGGCCCATATGAAACTGTTTTAGGGCTCACACTGACACCACGTAATTTATGATGCTAGACAAACATTTTGTGTTCAAACGATCGCTTTTCTTTTTAAGTGAGGTCCGTCAAAGTATGATTGCTTTTACCCCAACACCCCCTGTGCTTCCTTAGCCCTACTTTGTATTCCCCTCTCTTATTCTTTTAGATTTTTTTAACTCCAAGGTAAGTATGGGGATAGCGGTATAGTAAAAATATTTAATGTCCTGTCTTATGTGACTTTTCCATTACCATTTAACATAATGGACAGTAGCCTGACTGGTAGGAATCATTCATTTCAGTACCTTAGCCAATTCTAAGAAGCTAATAGAATACATAGTCCAGGAACTGCAACCGCTAGTAGTTGTTTCTCACAGTCCCAGGGGCTAGAAATGCAAGACCAAGGGACAGGCATGGCCAAGTCCTGATTCACAGGGGACCCAGCTCTTTCTGCACTTTCACTTGGTAGAGAGGGTGAGAACCAATCCTCTTCCTCTTATGTAGGCACTAGTGCCATCACGAAGGTGTCACCTTTATGACCTAATTACCTTCCAAAGGTATCACATTCTAAAGCCATTCTACTGGCAAAGTAGGATTTCAATATTTAGAGATGGGGGTGAGATGCCTCTTGTAATGTTATATAATGATAATTAGCCATTATAAACACATTTGAGTGAGTTGATTTGATAACTAAATGATGTTGCAAAGATTCTTCCACTCATTACAATCTTGTAGAAGTATTCATCAGATAAGGGATTTGATCTTCTTGGAAGTACCAACCATAAGGCAAAAGAAAAGACACAATCTAAGCATTAGAAGTATTTAGAAGGCTGTAGAGATGGTTCAGTGGTTAAGAATGTATGCTGTGTAAGCACAAAGACACCAAGTATGGACTCTCAGAGAGCACACATTATAGTGGAAATTAATGAGGCAATTCCACGTAGTTTATCTGATAGTCAAAAGAGATTTATTTTGGGTCAACTTACAGCAAGCAAAGGGGTAGGCTACAGGATCCAGGAGAGGTGAGGCAGAGTCCAGTGTGGTTCTTTGGAGTACTCTGACTTGGTCTGCAGTCCAGCATCCAGCATCCAGGATCACGAGGTAACCAAGAGAGAGCAAGCAGGTCTTAAGGGGTCCCATCTCAGCCATGCCTCAGGTGGGGCTAGGTACCTAGCAGTTACCTGCTGCCCACTAGGGATGGTGCATCGGGGTGAAGCACAGACAACCACCCCTACAACACATTAAAAAAAATTAAAACATGGATGTGGCGTCACAAGCATGGGACTGAAACTCCAGGGTTGGGGATAGAGGCAAGTAGGTCACTGGGACTTCCTAGCTGTCAGCCCAGCTCCCAGTTTGGTGGGAGACTCTATCTCCAGGGAATATGGTAGAGGGTGACAGAGCAGAATACCTGATGTCCCCCTCTGGTCTCTGTATGTATACCTGTATACACATGTACCTACTCCCCAAAGCCATTAGAATCATTAATGCACACTATGACACACTGAAATATTCCAAACTTGAAGGGGTAGTCCACAACAGGGATGGGGTACAGTGTGGTGTCAGTAGTCACAACACTTTTTTCTACCACCAATAACATATTCAAACCATGATTTAAAACACTACAAGAAATTTATTCAAGTAACAAGAATTGTAATGCCTTCTAGATTTATAATGGTGATAACATGTCATCAAACTTCTCTCATATTGAGAAGCATGTGACTCATCTCCATGTTAATTGTATCCTTATGACCACAACAGACATCTTAACTTGATAGAATTTTCAGAAAAGGTCAATGCATCTGTCCACATGAAATGTGAAAAATAGGATTATTTTTAAAATTAATTTTAATGGTATTATGGAAGAAATATAAAATAGAATAATACATGTCTTGCTAAGTATTAAATTGAGTTCTTGCCTCTCTGGAAGAAAGAGAGAAACAAAGAGAGCTGATTACACACAGCTGTGCAGCAGTGGGTGGGATAGTGTGTTCCTCTGCTTAGAGATATCAGAGAAGCCCCACCCACTAGAGAGAATAAGGCACAGGAGGGAGGCTCCTTTATGGCTCCTGGTAAACATCAGAACTCAGCGTATTACCTAGCTCCATCCTCACAGTCCACACCAAAGGCAGAGGCCAGAGGAGTAAAAGCAGAGGAACAAAGGGAGGGCTACAGGGGCTTTGTGATTTCCCTAGTGACCTTTGTAGATCCCAACAACTACAGACACTTAATAAATTTAAAATTCTAGCTTCATGGATAGAAACATACCCGGGGGAGTTCTAACTCTTCATATTTCTAACTAGCTCATGAGCACGTCTCACACCCAAGTCGTTGGAAATTCACAAAAGATAAAGAATTGTGGATCAGGGCAGTTTCCATCAAAGGAGTTACAATGTGGGTTGGGTGGAGATACAGTTCATAACAGAAGCCACTAGGAAATCTGTAATAATGTTTTAATTTCCCCCGGGACTTGGTGGACAATAAAGAAGTCATGTGTCAGCATGAGGTTAGATTAGCAAAATCATGAGACTCCTAGATGGAGGCTGTGTGTGTGTTAGAGAGGAAGTTGCTTCTCACTGGAGTTGGTCTTTCATCATTTCCCTCAACAGTCACTCCTTAGACAGCTGGTGTTGGGGACGGGGATGTTTGGGGCACAAGAGGTCATCTGGACTGCGTGTGCAGAGGGTCCCATGGCTCTTGATGCAGGTACTAGCTCATGATGCACCTGGGTGAGCATATAGTGGAATGAGATAGAATGGTAAAGAGAGGAGTTAGAACTGTAAAATAGTATGGGGAACACGTGACTTTAGGGATCTAAATAATGATTTCAGGGCATAATCTGACAGTTTCATGGAATTTATGCTGGACTCTAAACCATGGTAGAACAAAATGAGCAGTGGTCTGAGCTTGTTAGATGCCTCCCTTTGCCCACTCCTGAAGAGTATGAGGAACCTAGGGCAGTGGGTTGCTGAGAAAATCTGAGAAGTAACTATGGGAAAATGTACAGAGGCTCTGTTTGCCTTTCTCTATGGCAGTGTACACAGTGATGGTATCCAGGCCCTGATAGTGTGGTGCCTGAAAAGGGAAGGGTTAATGAGTGATAGGTCTGGTATAATGCCTGTTTATTTCATATTTCCTCAGGGCCTGGCATAGTGTGTAGCAATAAGTGCATGTATAATTTAACTGAGTTGAAGTGGAAACAAGCCTGGTAGCTGGGTCATAAAACCCTCTGAATCAGAAAGGGTGAGAACATGAGATCCAGAGGGCAGAGGCCCATCTCAGGTCACAAGAATCCCTGCCCCTGGGTAACACTTGGCAAAGACGATGACATTATGTAAGTGTCCATTGCATAAAGCTTAGCTCAGGCAAATAGTCCTGCTTAATGAGGCTGAGACTGCCCTTCAGCAATAATAGGTTCTGCCTTTAGTTCTCCATCTAAAATCTTCACTTGAAGATTTCTGGAGTAATTCACTCCAATTTGATGTGGTTTAAGAGTTATGGCGGGCCGGGCGGTGGTGGCGCACGCCTTTAATCCCAGCACTCGGGAGGCAGAGGCAGGCGGATCTCTGTGAGTTCGAGGCTAGCCTGGGCTACCAAGTGAGCTCCAGGAAAGGCACAAAGCTAAACAGAGAAACCCTGTCTCAAAAAACCAAACAGATTCAATTACAAAAAAAAAAAGAGTTATGGCAGAGGCTTGATTTGTTGTTGAAATCACTCATTGTTTTTAAAGTCATAGTGTGAGCGTGTGTGTGTGTGTGTGTGTGTGTGTGTGTGTGTGCAGACATGCTTGTGGCAGGATGTGCATATGAAGGTCAGAGGACAACTTTGGGTGTCAGCACTCAACTTCCACCTTTTTTGTGATACTCTTTTGTTTAACACTACATTTGATGACGAGATTCCAGGGATTCCAATCTTACTGTACCCTCTCTGGGATTATAGATGTGTACTACTGCAGCTGGCTTCATGTGGATACTAGGGATTCAAACAGCCATCCCAGCCCCCTAGAGCCGTCATCCACAGCATCTCTTTTACCCTAAAATTATGCATCCATCTGGAGACAGGAGCCATATCTGGCTTTTGCTTACTAGAGTCACCAACACCTGATAAACTTTTACTGAATCATAAAAAGTTAGGGAAAAAAACTATTAGATCAAAAGATTTAAAAGTAGATGCTCATAGACTCTGTTCCTCCTCTTACCTGAAACATGACAAAGTTTGTACTCTGGCACCATAGTATTGTTGGTAAGGCTTCCAGTGATGCACACAGTACCTTCATCAAAAGTAATTTTAACATCCCATTGACTTTCATATTACTTTGACATTTCTAGGCCAGAGATTATTTAAATGAAGGAATTAATTTAAATGATCTGTATACTTATTCTGCCATGTAATGTGAGGTGAAATTGATTCAAAACCGTATCCAAGATGGTTTAAAATACACCTTTGTGTAGCATGGAAGATTAAGTGAAAGGGTGACTGACTAATAACCGTGCATATTAACCCCCCGCAGAAGTCCACATGGGGAAGAAGTACCCAAGAAGGTGCTTCGAAATTTTATTGTAAATATTCCCTCTCAGGCTCCTGAGGCTGTGCAAGCCCTTCTCAGGGTGGGCCCAAGGAAATTCCAGAATCTGAGGCTGTAGTCATGCTAATTTGTGTGGGTAAATTAGTACATGGTACATTTTCTAATTAAATAAACAACATTGGACATTATTTTAATGGCATCACAACGAATACTGCAGTACAAATATTTAACAATTCTTTTTATTTTGTTTTTCTGTGCTGATGAATTATCAGAATTTCACATATTACTTTAGTTCTTTTTTGTGTGGTTTTTCGAGACAGGGTTTCTCTGTGCAGCTTTGCGCCTTTTCTGGAACTCACTTGGTAGCCCAGGCTGGCCTCGAACTCACAGAGATCCGCCTGGCTCTGCCTCCCGAGTGCTGGGATTAAAGGCGTGCGCCACCACCGCCCGGCCTTTACTTTAGTTCTTAAAGATCAGTATGTCTTTTCTGCTCCCATTTCTTCAGCCCCTTGTCTCCCGCTGACGGTACCAGCTTCTACCCGTAGCCTCTTCGTAGACTGAGGGACCAGGGTCAACCCAGAGCTGTCTGTTGAACATGTTTTTAAGTGGAACTATGGCAAAGGACCACTTTGTAGGTCCTTTGCAGGTAGTAGGGAGTCAGCAGGGGAGCTGTGGATTGAGTGTGCTGAGGAGCATGTGTCTCCGTCAGTTATTAACGACAGAGGTTCTAGGTCATCAACATTGATGTAAAGGGGAAAGGAGAGAAAGCAGAACTATGAAATATTTAGCCAAAGTTTTGCTCCAATTATGAACTAGAAATGTAGTTTGTTGTAGAATACTATTTTAAGATGTGTTACATTTGTTTATGCTGTGGGACATTTGTTTAATGATGCAAAGATGTGTTGCATTCTTTTATGTTGCATTTGTTTAACTCTGTGAAGCTGTGTTACTGTGCCTGTCTAAAACACCCGATTGGTCTAATAAAGAGCTGAACGGCCAATGGAGAGGCAGGGGAGGGACAGGTGGAACTAGCAGGCAGAGAAAACAAATAGAAGGATAAATCTGGGAGGAAAAGAAAGGAGGAGCAAGAGAGCAAGGGGAGGAAGACTCCAGCGTCCAGCCACTCAGCTACACAGCAAGCCATGGAGAAAGAAGGAAAGAAAGATATACAGAAATAGAGAAAGTTAAAAACCCAGAGGCAAAGCATAGATGGGATAATTTAAAGTTAAGAAAAGTTGGCTAGAAATAAGCTAGAGCCAGGCATTTATAAGATAGAATAAGCTTCTGTGTATGGTTTATTTGGGAGCTGGGTGGTGGGCCCCCAAAGAACAAAGAGTCAAAGAGTGAAAAAACAACTAACAACATTTTGCTGTCCAACATGGGGCTCTCAGATTTTCCATGTAGGATCTGAGAAAGCTGAAAAAAAAAAAAAGAAAAGAAAAGAAGAGAAAAAGAGCACAGCTCTTTTAAGAGGCACTGCTGTTCAGCCAGCAGGGCAGCAATAAATAGAAAGGCAAGTTAAGTTAAAAAAAGCTTGTGGAAGCACAGGTACTGGCTTCCTACAGCTTGGAAGGTTGAGAGCAGTTCCTGGCCAAGCTTTAGACTTGGTTCTCCCTGGTCAGGCACTTCTGACCAGGCCACAAGCTTTAAGCTTTGCTTTAACAACCCAAGAGCAGGGGAGCCAGCTGAGAGCTGCAGGGAGGATTCAGGTGTAGCTTAGCAATCTAAAGTTTGCCTGTGCAATTAAAAAAAAAAGGCTAAAACATATGCAGGAAAAGAGGTCCAGATGGAAAAAAAATTGTCTAAATAGGTTCTGGTGTGTTTTACAATGTGTGTAGGAGAGAGAGAGAGAGAGAGAGAGAGAGAGAGAGAGAGAGAGAGAGAGAGAGAGAGAGAGAGAGAGGAGAGAGAGAGAGAGAGAGAGAAGAGGAGAGGAGAAAGAGAATAGACAGTCATAGAAACAAATAAATAGTTTAAAAATAATAGTCTTTAAAAAGAAGTAAAAATTTTAAAAAAGGCCACATAGAGACAGCAAATACACAGGGAGTCTGGATCCTATATGGTATTGTGTTGATTTTGAATTTTTTGATGGCTGATGGGCAAGAGACAGCTGCTAGGGCTATGGGATTGTGAGCAGGACTACAAAATTAAACTAACCTAGATACTTTAGAACTTTAAAAAAGAAGTTAAAAAATGTATTTGTCAAATGGAAGTAAAAAATGCTTCGGAGGAGAGGTTTTGCTTTTGTTTCCACAGGCAACAAGAGGCTGTGGATTTGTTCCAGGCTAATATGAATCAGGTTTGATCAGGGGAGAACTCCTGAATCTTGACAGGTGATATCTGTTAACAAAGGTTATAGCTGGTCTTCCCAGGACTTGGCCATTATCTCAAATTTTCTCAGCAACCCTAAAGATACTTCATCCATGTCCACAGACAGCAAAAAGCAGTTTGGAGAACACAACGCTCACATTCTCAAGAGTTATTTGGTGTGTTATTTTGGTTATTTGGTAGGTTATGGGTGTTTGTTATCATTTAGGGGAATATAGGAATATAGGATAAAAAGACAACTATTAATCTCAGATATTTTGCATTGGCATGGATTTTGGTACAGTGATACAAATTTAAAGTTAATTTTGTTACACTGTATATATGTTTCTACTCTTGTGTGGGGCACTATACTGATGTGAACTAAAGTTCCTGGAAAGAGGCCATATGTACATTGCACACTCTGTAAATATTAGTTAACAACCTCAGTGATCGTGGAGAGGGTGGAGTAGCACAGATCCTGAGCCAAACTATCTGGGGCTCCTATCTTAGCTTCTTAATGTCTATTTATTGCTCATATCTGTAGCTGATCCAACATGCTTGTGACTACCATGTGAAACATTTTAACAGACCACTAACCTCTACTACTCAAAATCCAAGAATGCTGTCAGAGAGCATTAGAGGCATTGGAGCCGAGATCCTCTTGCTTTGCTGTAATCTGTCTCCCTCACAAATGTATTTATCACCTAAATCCATGCTTCTAGGTCATGATCGTTAATATTTGACTCCGGATAAACATCGCTTATCCATTTGGAGGTGAAAGCTTTTGTTTGTTTGTTTTGTTTTCTTTTTTAAATCAGCATTGAAGATCTCTGTCTTTGCCTTCTCAGACCTTGTGATCTTCATCCAGAGAATTCAGATGAGGGGCTGGAGAGATGGCTGAGCAGTGAAGAGCATTGACTCATCTTCCAGAGGACCACAGTTCAATTCCCAGTTCAACACCCACACTGGCAGCTCACAAACCATCTATATCTCCAGTCCCAAGGGATCAGACTCCCTCCTGTGGTGCACAAACATACACATGGGCAAAACATCCACACACATTTTCTTAAGGAGCTTTAAAAGAATAAGCTGGGACAGGCAGAGTAGAGCGTGGAAGGCAGGCAGGGTTTCTGACAGAGCAGGGTAGGGCATTTTCTCTAGTTAGTGCAATCAGTGGCCAAGGAGACTGCTGTTCACATGTGCATTTTAGACTGGCTATATGTTACTTTGTAAAATCCCTAGAACAAGGGCTAGGGTTATATCTTGATGGTAGAGTGATTGCCTAGCTCTAGTGGGGATTCTAGTTTTAATTTATAGTTCCTCAGGGACGGGGAGATCTCTAGAATAGGAAGCTTTTCCTGGGGGATTGTCCTATCCATGTGGTTGACATTTTGCTTGGATTGTCTCTTAAATTAAGGAGCAATAAGATGTCTTTTTCAGCTTTTTCAGCCTCTTGCTGAGTAATTATAAGGCTTAAGACTCTTGGAGCCAGATTTACATAGTTATGTTTGGTCTTCTAGGTACCTTGGGTTACCAAGTCTCCTTTCAGGGCTAGATAGATGACTCAGGTTCCATCTTGACAAGTGATCAATGTCCTGGTGTTTTGGTTCCTTGTTTTGCAGCATATTAATCGTAAGTGAAGCCCCAGTATCCTCCAAACCTGGTGGTACTGATGAGCTGTTTGCCCATACTCACTGTTGATTTAACCTCTCTTTTCCATTTTTGGAATACATCTGTCCATTTGCCTTTTGCCTTTTTTCTTCTACTTCCAAATTAAGTCATTCTCCAATGTTTTTAGTTGGAGCCTCACTTTCTTTCCTATTGATCATCCTAACCAATGGTCATCAATTAAATGCAGCTTCATTAATATCTCCAGGCCTTCTCCTGCAGCTACACTTGTACAAGCAGAAAAATCTGGCTAGATATATCCTACTTCAAAGGAAATCTGTCCAGTGTGGGGTCATCTGTTCTCTCTGTGCACTTTCCTTTGTTACCCGTTTAATGGATGCTATTGGCCATCTTCCTGTCAATCAATGTAGATCCCCACTGTCCTTTTCCTAGAGTATCCAGTTGGTTTCCGCCCCCTTCCTTGATTCTACACCTCATCTCCATTTCATTCTCTTCCCTGTTACACTGTAGTGGAGTCCTGCATCAGCCCTAGGTAGAATCTCTAAGAAAATAATTGAAACCTTTTGCTGTTAATCAAGGAGTTTCTTACCCAGTTTATATCATATATAGTAGTTAGGAGCTTTTATCCACACTATATTTCAGGTAGGATGTTTCTGATTTAAAAAATAGGTAGAAATGATAAAAGGGAGAGCAGAAGGCCAAGACAGAAAAAAGTGACAAAGGAGGATAGAGAGGAAGAGGAGGAGGAAGAAGGCAGAGAGAATGATAGAAACAGGGAGGAAATGGGGGGATATATCAGCATTGCAGGTGACCTCCACTCCCCTTTAGTTTCTGCATCAACCGAACTCTTAACACACTGGTTCACATTTTTGCCATTTTTGTCTTCCACTGCCCTGCACCCCTTCCCGTCCTCCTTCCTACATGCCTCACAGCATCAATCCACACAACCCATCCTAAACTGCAGGGCTTTTCCACGAGGCCCATAAAGGCTTCTCCTCTTGGATATAATTTCCTCCTCTTCTGTGCTAGCAAAGTACCCTGTCCCTAACTTCCTTTTTCCTTCCTCAGCTCTTGTCTTTATGCTCCAGTAATCGGTGCCTTTGTCCTTGCTAATTTGAGACTAGAAACTGAGTTTTGTTAATCTTTCTATTCACTCAAGCACACTTTATAATAAAAAAAAAATAGGCAAGCATTGAACTGTTAAAATCAACTTCTATTTAAATAATTTTAGTAAAACTAAGGGAAGAAAAGGTCAACAACATAACAACCTGTTATTTTTAACTATTTTTAAATTAGAAAACATATTTTTTTTTGCACCTTGTTTCCTTAGGAATTTGATTTACTGAAGAGTGTGACTCAGAATGCCCCCAGACCAAATTAAGTCCATTGTGTAATTCTATTCATATTCAGGTTCCTTGTGAGTCTTAGCTGACACTACTTAAGAAGGCATGCTGATTGCATTTTGCATAAATAAACTTTCCCACCAGGAGTAAAATCATGCCCCAACACTGAACAGCATGCTTTGAGAAAACAGTGGCAAAGTTCCAGAACCTCATTTTATTGAAACTTTAATGTCCCTACAGTGACCAGCTTCCATAGAATAATCTCATTGAAGCAGAGATACACACCGGTGACTGTGTCTGGACAAACCAGAATCAGCTGCTTTTTAGTGCTAGAGTCTCCCAAACCTCTCATGCTTTTGAATTGACTGCTTTCTTAGAGGAATTTTTGTTTGTGTTTGTTTGTTGAAGCCTCGTCTATATTTCAAATTGTAGTAGAGTCTTGCTAATTGACTTAAGATTTATTTCTAATTAATTTATTGATTTTAATTAATTGATTAGAGATAAGGGGCTGTCCTCAAATTCTAGGTCTTCCTTTCTCTGCTTCTCCAGTGCTGAGATGACAGGTATGCCCTACCACCATGTGGGGGATGGGGAGAAAAGAAAGAGTAACGGGTTGTGAATATGATTACAGCACGTCACGTGCACCCATAGAAACGTTATCACAAAAGCCCTGTTTCTCTAAAGGATATATGCTAAAAGTAATTTAAATCACTTTCTTGTCTTTGCAAAGTGTGAGTTAATAGTGCTTTCATGTCTCCTGAAGTTATTTTATTAATAAGTCATATGAAAATATTTTAACAAATTTATGGACTGATATAATCACATATAAAGACAATTTTGACCTTGTCTTGATTCTAAGTCAGGCAAGGACTTTAATTTACTAAATACAGGTGAATGTGAGTGAAAGAATTTTTGACAAAAATGCATCATATTGGACACAGTTTGCTAGTCAAATACATAATTGAGGTTAAAGTTTATGTATTATGGAGCTGGAGAGATGGCTGGGCTATTAAGAGCACTGGCTATTCTCCAAGAGGACAGAGGTTCAATTCCCAGCACCCATATGTCAGCTCACAACTATAACTCCAGTTCTAGGGGCTCTGACATGCTCTGTGGGCACCAGGCATGCATGTGGTATACAGACATACCTTCAGGCCAAACATATATACACACACATAAAATCAAAATTTCTTAATTAAAAAAAAAATGTGTATTATGAATCTAGGAACACCTAGAATTGCCACCATGAAGTGAAATTGTGAAGTTTAGAATTTTCTTGATTTTTAAAGTTCCCGGGTGGTGGTTCTTCCCTTCTGCTCGGTTGCATTGTCACTTGGTTATCTTGTTCTGTACTCACCACAGAGCAGCAGTGTTTGCTATTACTCAGAAATAAGTAAGCCACAGGGTAAGTGAGGGTTTTGCTTACCCAGTCTGAAATTATATATATATTTTAAAATGTTTGTTTCCAAAATAGATCTGTTATGTTGCCCCAATTAAAGGAATTCTTCATTCCCATTTTTCCTGTCTTCCTATAGCACAGTTTCCAATTAATTCTTCACTAACATAAGATCTATCCTTTCTTCTTTGTTTTATGTCTAATTCTCAGAGTTTCTTTAATTTCCTTTCACATACAGGTTTTCCTCAAGTACTTTCCACCAAGGTCTATAGCTAAGCAGTATTGTTTCCACAGAAAAAAACAAGAATAATTGTATCCCTTGGAATTCCTTTTGTTATCTGCTCTATTTTTTTTATAACTTAATCATATCTTTCGGAAGCACAAAGCTATTATTATTACTCTGTTTGTAGGACATTTTAAAAATTATAGTAGCACGTTATATTATTTACTTACCATTGCTGTTTGAGGCCCACCCCTGTGTTATGTTCATTTCCTGTTTTCCTGGGGTAAATCTTTCAGGCTTTTTGTGTGTTTTGTGAAGAATTTGTTATGGTAAAGTCAATGTTAAAATGTTTGTATCTTGTTGAAAATGAACATTTTTATTTTTTGAATAAGAGTTTAATTGGGTATTGACTTTAGCTCTGGCAGTAGATTTACCTCAGTTCTGAAGATCACACTTTATTACTTTTGGATATCTACTATTATTATGAATTTGAGGTAGTTTTTCATTCCAGGTAATTTGACCTTCTATTATATAAATAGGTAAATATAATATATGTGTCTAATATGTATGTATATATGATTGACCTGTATTTTCATTTAGTATACTCAGGCTCAAATTACTACCTCCTTACCTCATATTCATTTTAAAAAAATGGTTAAGCCTGGATCTGAAAACTCATTTTTGTCAGTTCAACATATTTTACCGGCACCTCTTTAACATTCTAATCTCTTTATTTACTCCATTCCCACATTCTAACCACCTCATCTTTCTGGAAATCGTAGTATGGCTGTTACGTTCAATCTATTCACATCTCTACTTCACATTTTCCGTTTCTTTCTATGTAAATACCAGCTTCTAAAAATCTACCTTCCAACAGCCCCCTAGAGCAGTAGAGCATCTATTCTTTATGCTATTTTATTATAACTACTTGAACTTCTTACATTTTTACTACTAAAATTTTTTAAAATGTCTGTTGACATCTGAATTTTTGTATAATACTTTCTCAATCTCACTGCCCCTCCTTCACCTTTTCTGGGAATTCTAATTGCACTCATTTTAAAGGCTTTTAAATTTACCTCTTTCTCTTCCTCTGGGTTTGATGCCTTTCTTTTGAGGCACTGACTGCTCCTAGCTGTACATGTTACGCTTTGCTCTGTCGTTTCTGTTCATCTCTTGAGTTGTTCTAAGGTCATGCCCTTTATTCCTGCCGTGTAGTTGCTCTAGTTTTCTGAACGGATCAGGCTCCTAACCTACTGCTGAAGCCAGTTGATCCGCACTCACAAGAGGACATAGAGTCGTTACAGTGCTGAATAATACCTAATCAGTGCTGAATAATACTTAATCAGTTGGCAAATAGCTGCTTTTTGGAGCTACCCGAAGAATGTTCCTCTTCTTTTGAGCCCTAGTCTCTCTGCAGAAACCCAAGACCTTGCTACAACATAGCCAATGGACCAGCAGAGGCCCCTAGCACTCTGTTGCAATGTAAGAATAGTCCTTTCTGATGAATGGGCACATTTACCACATTTTAAAGTTTTTGCCACAACTCTACCTCTTCCCAAATCTTAATGCTAGAATCTTGAGTTCTCTGCCGTATGGGAAATACTATCCCTGGTTTCATACCCCTAGTGGAAGTCTGTCTCCATTCAAGTTGCCCAGCCTGTCGTACCACAAACTACAGGGAGTGCAATACCAGATTTAGTTCAAGGCTAAGAGCATACAGATGACTCAACCCTTTGTTCCTTTTTGACACCTCCTGCTCTCTTCCTGGCACTTGTGGGGTAGCTAGATGTGCAGATCTTCAAGCTCCACTTACCACTGTTTGAATTCATTTTCCAGTGGTTATTTATGCATGGCACCATTTCATCCCACAACTCACCACAGCAAATTCTTTCTGTAATCGGTCCACTGACCGTTCTCAATCACTGAGCACACTTCCTCATGCTTGCTGCTTGCTCTCTGTTCTGCAGGGCTACCTTTCATGGTTTAGTACTTCGGCTGTGGGAGCCACCTTTTCACGCAGTTATCTGTTGAGCTTTGTTGCTGTTATTGTTCTGCTGTTATTTTTTGTATTTTTAGTATCCTATTCTGAACATTTGAAATAGTCAGAGTTTATGTTATAAATCTTCTCCTTTGGCTTGTAATAAGTTTTTGAAAAATGTTTCCATCAAATGCATCTATATTTGAATTCTTGGAATAGCTTGTGATTTTAATGATGTGATGTCATTTACTAGTATTTGGGTGTATTGCTAGATAAATTGAGTAACTGTGAATGATTTTTAGTTTTTGATATTACGGATTTGAATTTTCCAAAACTTGGCAACATGTTTTTCTAGTATTACAAGTTCCTAAATCTTCTTTTATTGTAGAGCAATCAAGAGCACTTGCTGCCCTTGCAGAGAACCAGGGTTCTGTTCCCAACACCTGCATAGTGACTCACAACTAACTATAACTCCAATTCCAGGAGATCCATTGCCCTCTTTTGACTTCCACAGGCACCAGGCATGTGGTACACATATATTCACTCTGGTAAAACACTCAAACAATTACAATTTTAAAAACATACAGCACACTTTAAAAATTATTTTCTTCTCGGAAATGATGAAACCAGGCACAAGGTCCTTTGAATACTTAAAAGGATCACATCCATACTAGAGCAGTTGCTTGATTCTGCCAGCTGACTTCAAAGTCACACACACTCTGTAGAGGATTTAATGAGCAGCCTTTCAAGAAGACTATTTGAAGTCCTCAGTATGTTTGACCTTGGGCTGTACTTGAACATTGTCACGTTTGCCTAACACTACAAGTGATCCTATAGACTAGTTTGACACCATTCAATGAAATCTTTTTAAGTAATATTCAATGTAATTGAAATACATTTGATGTGTTCCACGGAAAGGCAGCCAGTTAATTACAAAGCTTGAAGAGGAAGCATTGACTTATGTGTGGCATACTGAAGAGAGAAACAAATATTAGAAGAGCCTTATTTCTTAAAAAATGAAACCTTCCTTCTTTTAAAAAGAGCCTTTAAGACTGTTAACTGCAGAGCCAGGTGGGGTGGCACACAACCTTTAATCCAGGCGGATCTCTGGGAGTTTGAGGTCAGCCTGGTCTAAAGAGGGCGTTTCAGGACAGCCAGGACTACACAGAAAGACCCTGTCCCCAAACAAGACTGTTAACCTTCTAAGTAAGGTAACCCTATCTCTGCTTTTTTGATACACAGTCATCATTTCTTCCAACCCATAGACTGTAGCAGCACCAATAGAACATAATGTCGTAAAAACCTGTCCTTTGCCTAGATTTCTCTATTAATAGTTTGGAATTTTCAATTTTTCCTGAAAATGTATTCTTTGCCTCCTCACCTCTTATATATTCTGACATGCTGCTTAGGGATATTCTTTAACAATGAGTATGTCCCAAGACTTTATTTTCTAACCAGAGAGCAGACTGAGATGTAAAACAGGAACAAAACAGAAAACCTGTATAAAGAATGGGGAACTCGGAATCCCAAAATGAAGAATTGAAGACGACAGTCCTCTCAAGCAAGTCTCGGCAGTGTCACACAATCTTTCGCTTTAACACGTGTGGGGAAAGGTCCCGAGCACAAGTGAGAAAGGGAGCATTTCAACGTCTGCCAGCAGGCATAAAGGGGCCTGCTCTAGGAGACATTGGTGGAGGAAGGGATAAGGAAACTGACCTCACCACTGAGCATTGTAATGGGAACTTCTGTGTGAAGTTCCGGTCATCCACTGGCTCACGGTTGCTGTGGGGAGGGACCTATTACCACGCAGGCAGGATTTGGCTGTCCCCAGAGCATAACGTTTGCCAAGCATTTCCTCTACCTCCCCTGATAAAGAAACGACCTGGCTTGAATCTGAACTATTCTTGCTTCTCGGAGGGTTCAGGTGAAAGCACAGCTCTGCAAACCTTCGTTGGAATAGCCTTGGCAGAGGCCAACCTAGATTCCCAGTTCTCCTGAGGAAAAGGGTGCACAACACCATCAGCCAGCTGAAAGGGTGTTCAGAAAGTACTTACCGAGGGACCTAGAGTGCCCAAGTCGATAAAGTGTGAGGCCCAGACTAACCCAGGGAACATCAGAGTAATCCTGTGGGACAAAGCCTAGGAAAGGCCCTGCTAGCTAATTCATGGGACACAGAGAAAGCGTCTGGGAACCAGTCTATTTTGAGCCTCTGTGGGTGCTTGTGAGGTCCCACTCCCTCCAAAAGGAAGTCATTCCTTTTCCCTTGGGGCTTCCATATGTACCAGGCAGGGAGGGGCCTAGAAGGAGACAGAAATTAGGAGACATATTAGGAGACAGAAAAAAAAAAATGTGTGCAAGATTTATAGCAACAATGAGACCTACCATAGTTTTGTTTATGAAAATAAAAAGCTGCCAGGTGGTGGTGGCCCTCGCCTTTAATCCCAGCACTTGGGAGGCAGAGGCAGGCAGATCTCTGTGAGTTCGAGGCCAGCCTGGGCTGCAGAGTGAGTTCCAGGAAAGGCGCAAAAAGCTACACAGAGAAACTGTCTCGAAAAACCAACAAATAAATAAAACAAATAAATTAAAAAGCTTTTAAAAACAAAACCTACAATAATTTGAAATTCCAAATTATTGATGCTTAGTTAACTAAAACATATAATAGAAAAATTATGCAATCATTAAAATAATAGATAAGCAAGAAATACACAAGCAATTATGGGCACAGGACTTATATAAGAATAGACTGAAAATATAATATGTAGAGTGATTTTATTTTTTTGATGAAAGATTACAATTTTCACTTTGATCTGATAAACAATGTGGTGTTTCACAGTTTTAACAGTTTTTTGAATATCAAAATAATGATCACTTTGTACTTTTGCTAATACAGAAACCAAAATCATATTTGTGGGGATATTCCAAATCTATCATTCTTGTAAGACATTCTCCTTGAGCATGAATCATATTTTAGTTATTTTATGTTCATGTGAAACTGGGGAGTGCTCTATACACACCAATTTTTGAGTGTCCTGTGTTAGTCAGTAGGGACAGCTGTTTAAAATTTGCTTGTGCACTAACCTATTTGGGGGTTCTTTCTGACTCTAGAATTGTCACCTGTCGCTAGTATCTGACAAGTGTGCCCAATGCACTCTTTACGATCATTCAGTTTAGTGTTATGCAATTCATTCACTATTTATTTCAGAGATTTTAACTAAGACTCTTCCACTCTCCCTTTCTCAAGTCTTTACCCTTTTGGCAGCAATGTGCCTCCTGGTTCTGTTGAACAGAAGAAGGGAAAGTTCCCGATCTGGCCAGAGTGGAGTGAGGCAGACATAAATGCCGAGAAGTGGGATACAGGCAAAGGAGGGAAAGAGAAGGACAAGACGGCCAAGAGCCCCCTCTTTGTAAGTAGGCGGGGCCGAGGCTGCAGGTGGGCAGCAGCGGCTTTTCATGTTGGGTTTTGCAGTCCTGGAGAGGGAGGCCGGGGTCTCGCGCATGCTAGACAAGTTCTGCCCCGAGCTGCACCCCAGCTCATTCATAGTAGGGTACACCTGTCAGCGTGAGTTTGCACTCCTCCTCCTCTCTAATCTCTGTTCCAAAAGGAAAGCTTTTCTTTTCCCTGTGATCCCTTCTCCCACCTTGTTTTCCCAAGCCTTTATCCTGGGAAAATGGCGGCGGCGGGGTAGGTAGGGGTATGGGGGGAATACAATGGAGTCCTCATGAAATACAAGGAAAAATGAGAGATAAGTGAGCTGGTTTGACAACTGGTTTTGGATAGTAAAGAATCCAGGGTTTGACTCCTTAGCAAAAGTCCCATGGTATCTGCTTTGGCATCTGATGTTCAGCCTTTGACTAACCATGAGATGCTACAAAATGAAATAGACACTTGGCTACCATTCCAGTCTCTGTTTTCCTCCCGTCTTCCACACAGACTTGTTTTTGTCTGAATAGCACACATACATCCTCAAATCTAATCTGCATTTTTTCCATCACAGGACAAAGGCTTTCTCTTTAGTGTCCGCTGTCAGAGTTTTCAAGCATTTGCCCTTCCCTCCCTGAAGTTTCTCCACACTTAGGATTGACTCATGAGGTTGCTTCATCACAGCGCCATTGCTTCACTGTGACTTTGCCCAATCTAGCCTACTGCTGTAAAATTTGAAAGATGCACACACTAACAGAGACGCACATCTACACACAAGCAAGCCCCAGATCCCCACGTTTTAAATTGCTGCTAATCATCTTAGTGTTTTGTTTTTATCTGAGCTCAGATGGTTCACAAGCCCTTTGAATCAAAAGGGACAGTCATTTTAGGTGCCAAGAACACATTGCCTAACACATTGCTGATCTGGACATTAAGGTTCTAATAAAGTCAGTAATTAATTACCTTTACTAAATACCTTTTGTGAACCAGTCACTGAGATTCTGCATTGTGTTGAGAGAATTTAAACTTTAATATTTACCATTTCAGAATGCTCTATGCAAATAAAAACATCATAGGCCAATCTAACCATTCTGATCATCTTGGATGTATTTAAAAAAATTGTGATTATGGATATTTTTAAGTGAATCTCGCCAATAGTCCACAATCAAATTTCACTCAACAAGCAAGGTTCTGTCAAGGACATATGCCATTCTTTTAAAAATTCTTTTAGACTTTTTTTTTCTATTGAAAAAGAGAATTTTTTTTTTTCACACCATGTGTCCTGATTATGGTTTCCTCTCATCTCACTCATCCCATTTCCTCCCCATTTCCTGTCTGGATCCACTCAGGTTCTGGCTGTCATTAGAAAACAAGCATGCTTGTATGAAATAATACTAAAATATAATGTAATAAGATACAACAAAAAACGAAAACATCAGATTTGGACAAAACAAGCAGAAGAAAAAGAGCTCAATAAAAGGCACAAGAAATCAATAGCCACTCATTCCATTCCCAGGAATAAGATAAAGCTGGGCAGTGGTAGCACACACCTTTAATCCTAGCACTAGGAAGGCAGGTGGATCTCTGTGAGTTTGAGGCCAGCCTGGTCTACAGAGTGAGTTCCAGGATAGCCAGGGCTACACAAAGAAAAACAAACAAACAAAAATGTAAAAAGAGGAAAAGCCCTCATAGGGTATTATAAGTCAAGAAAACTCCTCCTAAGATGCCTTTGAGTTTGTTTTCTGTTGGCTGCCTCTGAGCATGCAGCCCATTCTTAAGAGTAGTTTGTTTCCCCAGTAAGATTCCCTTGGAAGATTGTAGATTTTCATTTGCAAGTGGTTATCAACTGGAGATGGTTTCTGGGTTAAGATTGGGGCACGTGTCCACTTCTTTTAGCTCTAGGGCACCATGTGGTGCATACCCACACAGGCCCTGTGCATGCTGCCTCGGTCTCTGTGAGTTCATGTGGTCCTTGGTGGTGTTGATTTAGAAGGCCTTGTTTTCTTGGTGTCCTCCATTTCCTCTGGCTCTTACACTCTTACTGCCTTTTCTTCCTCAGGGTTCTCTGAGCTCTGAGGGGAGGGAATTGATGGAGACATCGTGCTTAGAGTTGAGTGTTCCAGGTCTCTTACTCTCTGCATAATGTCTGGCTGTGGATCTCTGTGTTTGTGCCCATCTGCTGCAGGAGGAAGTTTCTCTGATGATGGTTGAGATAGGCACTGATCCACAAGTATAGAAAAAATGTTATTAGGAGTCATTTCATTGCTTTTTTTTTTTTTTTTTTTTTGAATAGTAGTATTTAGTTTTACACTGGGTTCCTGGGCTTTCTAGTCTCAGGTTCTTGATCATCTAAGCAGTGTGAGTCTGGGTTCCATCTTGTGGAGTGGTCCTTAATGCATATCAGATATTGGTTGGTTGCTCCCACAAACTTTGTGCCACCATTGCCCTGGCATATCTTGCAGGCAGGACACCGTGGAAGACCAAAAGGTTTGTGGCTAAGTTGGTATGTGTGGAGAGTACTTTCCTGTACCAAAGATCCTGGCATGTTTGGCCGTTCTTGAGGGTGTAAGATAGGATCTCAAAGGAGCTTTGATTTGTATTTCTTTGATGGCTAAGGATGTTGAACATTTTTTTTATGAGTTTCTCGGCCATTTCAGTTTCTCTTTTGAGAATTTTCTGTTCAGATCTGTACTCCATTTTTTTAGTGGAGTTATTTGTTTGATATCTGTTTTTTTGAGTTATTTATATATTTTAGATATTAGCCCAATATCAGTTGCGTAGATGGTAAAAACCTTTTCCCATTATGTAGGCTTCCACTTTGTCTGAATGATGGTGTCCTTTGCCATGTAGAGACTTCTCAGCTTCATGAGGTCTCATTTATTAATTGTTGATCTAGTGCCTGTGCTAACAGTATTCTACTCAGAAAGTCTTTTCCTGTGACAATGAGCGTAAGGTTATTCCCCAAATTTTTCTTTTATCAGCCATCCAGTTTGACCCCCACTATTTGTTGAAGATTCTGTCTTTCCCCAGTGTGTGTTTCTGGCCACTTTATCAAAAATTGGTTGCCTATAGGTGTGTGGATTTATGTCTGGGTATTCATTTCTATTTCATTGATCAACATGTGGGTTTTTGTGCCAATATCATGCTGTTTTCATTAATATAGTTCTGTAGTACAACTTAAAATCAGAGATGCTGATACATCTAGTAGTTCTATATTGATCTGACATTTGCATTAGTTGGCTTTTATTAAGATTGAATTTTTATTATAATAAAGCCACATAAAAAAGTTCAATTTATTTTTTTTCTTTCATCTAGCACTTTTTTGAAGACCCTGAAGGAAAGATTGAATTACCACCATCATTGAAAGTCTTTACCTGGAAACGTCCACAAGATTTTATATTTAGCAGAGTAAGAATTGTTTTCACTATTGAATGAAACACTTATTACCTAAGAGGATGAAATATCTTAGTGACCAAAGTTTGCATTCTTCAAGTAGTTTGCAGTGTTTTTCCTGTGATTTACCACAAAAGTTATTGCTTTTTAGCCTCTAACTCAGAAATTAATATTTGTCAGTATATTTTAATAATTCATTTATTGGTGGGACTGTGGAGATGGCTCCACTGGTCAGGTGCTTTTGTGCAAGCATGAGGGCGTGGGTTCATGTGGCAGCATGTGGTTTGTGACCACAGCACTGGGGATGGATTCACAGGCTAACCTCTGGGGCTCACTAGCCAACCAGCCTAGCTGAATTAATGCATTCCAGGTAAAAGTAAAACCCTGACTGAGGAAGACATCCAGGGTTGCTCTCTGCTCTCTACACATCCCACCCAGGCATCACAGCACACATATATGGATGTGCACATGTACACACACACACACACACACACACACACACACACACACACACACACACACACAAATAACAGTTCTTGTATAGATTTCAAAGATATTACTGTGGTTTGGTCTAGAGGCTTGATTTTTCTACTTCTATCCAAAATGTCAAATTATAGCCAAAAAGTTGCACAAAGTTATCTGTTATTTGTGATTAGTGGATTTGCTCCATTTTGTGTCTCAGTGTGAAATTACAGGATGTGAAGGTCTTTTCCTTCCATTGTTTATTAGAATTAATTTTCCAGTCCAAGAGATTTGCACTTGGGTTCCCATCTTCCAGGGATCCTCCAAGCATTTTCTGAAGCCTGTCTCCATTTCTAGACTCCATGCTCAGTCAGTTGAATCATACCTTTGTGGAGACACCTTCATATCAAACAGCTTTCACATACTTTCGAACGTTAGTCTAACGCCTTAATAGCCACATTAATTTGAGTGTATTTCTTGTCTGCAGGGTTTTAATTATCACTAATGCTTTTCCCCTTGCTGAATTTCTTATTGTTTTCATTGAATGCATTGAACACCAGTAGGGTAAATTAATTAGTACCAGTCAAATAGTTTGTAATGGAGCCAATTCTTGTGTGCATTTGTAGTCTACTGAGTCTCTGTTTCCACACAAAGTAGTTTCTATCTTTCAGAGTGTTAGCCTTCATCAGTGTTGGTACTAATGCAGGGAAATGTAGTTCAGTCCTCTTACTAATTGAAAGGTAGCTGTATCTACATCCAAAGCAATTTACTAAAACAACAGTGTCTTTTGAATGCTTCTATGACATTTCAAATAAGTCCATTATGCACAAAACATGCTTCTAAAACAATTTAAATATCGAGCAACATTGACATGAATATAAATTCTCTGCTGCTCACATAATGCAATTGACTTTGATAGGTCTTTAATAAATCTTGTTCTGCTTACTGTAAATTCATCATTGATGTTCTGTGCAAAAAATGGTCTTATAAATTGAATAAATAGATGTTTTAAGAACAATTTCCTCTACTTTTTAGTAGACAGTGGGTCTAAGAGTTACATTTGTACTAAAAATAAATCCAGTCTTCCCTGAAACCTCTCCATCTCTATGCATCATAACAGGCCATCAGCCTGCATACCACCTCTGGTCCTCCACAGAGGTTTCTCTTGATGGATCATTCTAAAATGGGGCCCAGAGTTTCCAGAAGTGAAGGGCTATCTGAGGAAATCCCTAAAATAAGAGTTTCAAGATTTCATGTATAGACTCACAATAAAAATCATTAAGTATACTCTAAGGTTAAAGCAAACAGAACAAATCCCATACAATAATGACCTTCTTGTATGAGAGTTGGTCTACAACACCTTCCTTCCCTCCAACTGTTTATGAAGCTAATCTCATTTTTTCTTTTCTTTTGTAAATTGCAACATTTCACTCTTCCCTTTCCTCTCCCAAACATGTCCACACACCCCACTTTTTATTAGTTGCTGTTACATGCATATATGTATGTGTGTGTATATATATATATTCATATATATATATATATATATATATATATATATATATTCCTAAATATAACTTGCTGAGTCTGTATAATGCTGCTCCTATGTATGCTTTTCAGTGAAATTGTTTAAGAAAGGGCAGATTGCCCTGACCCCACCTCCTCCCCTTGGGAGACACATTTGCCTGTAAACAAATGACTGTTCCCTACTCTTGGTAGCAGGATTTTTTTCACAACACCAAAAAGGGGCCCTCTTTCCTGCTGAGAAGGGGTCCTGATGTGTACAAATAGTTAGATTCCTCTGGAGGAATGGCCTTGTGTGATGTTTTTATAAGATCAAAGCTTACTTGTAAAAATCCTGCACCTGGTGCGACGTAATCTCAGCCTTTGACTTTAAAGACCTTATCCTGCTTTTCCTGGCTGCCAAGAGTTTTCCCAGGCACTAGGCTGCTCTACATCAGTCTGCTAGAGGACTCAATATATTTGTTATTGGCTTAATAAAGTGTGGTGATCTGAAAATTCTGGAGTAGATTATATCACTCAGGGACTTTTGGGATTAGATAACCAGTTAATGTGCTCTTCCCTGGAGAGAACTACTTCTCCCACAAAACTGCCTTCTAATAAGTTAGGTTTCTTTTACCTTTTTTAAAAAACAAATCTCTAAGTCTACATTTTTAATTTCAGCCTCCTGTAGTTGTGAAAAACGAAATCACGTTTGACTTGTTTTCACCAAATGAACATTTACTCTGCAGTGAGGTAAGTTAGGCCACAGGGCCCACTGCCCCTTTGAGGACCGTCTTCTAGGCCTGTCTACAGAAACAGCTCCTGGACAGCTGTCAGCCACTCACTCTTGTTCACTTTTAAGTCATGATACAATTGAGTGGGGTTTTTATTTTTTATTTTTCCAACATCTTTGATGTATAGATGTCAATTAAAAATTATATCTATTTATGTATTTATAAAATATAATTTTGGTGATTCAGTATATAAATATATATAACACAGTATATATTCAATATATATACACACTATATATATACACAGTGTATATTCAGTGTATACACACACACTATATACACACACAGTGCATACATATATACACTCTGCTAACTCAAGGTCAGTGTCAAGTTAGCCTTTTTAGACCTTTTAATTTCTATTGTTACTCTTTCTCATGGAAACAAAATCAAGACCTATGTTTTTTTCTGTAGCTCAGAAATCAAAATGATAAATATACTATATGTAAAATTTATTGTTACTCTTAGAAACATTTTTATTGTATTTCACTTAAAACTGCAGTACCCATCATTTTAAAAAATAACCTACCAATTATGGTGGCTTTTGTTGTTTTGTGTTCAGCTTATGAGGTGGATTATCAGTGAAATCTACGCTGTGTGGAAGATATTCAATGGAGGGATTCTGAACAATTACTATAAAGGAAATTCGGGAGAGCTTCCTAGTCTACTCTGGAAGCCCTGGGAACACATATATTCTCTCTGCAAGGCTGTGAAGGGCCACATGCCTTTGTTTAACCCATATGGGAAGTATGTTGTGAAGCTTTACTGGATGGTAAGTCATTCAAGCTCCTGTGCCTTTGAATTCATCTGTCCTTCCTATTAAAATAAGAAATGAGAATTAAACACACACACACACACACACACACACACACACACACACACACACACA